>PDNB01000202.1:0-52411 GCA_002573585.1 Helicocarpus griseus UAMH5409
CCCCCCCCCCCCCCCCCCCCCCCCTCCGGTCTTCCTCCCCTTGCGCGCTGGGAAGTTATTTCTGACGTACGTTCGGGCTATTTCGGCTCAAACCCACAACCCTTTTGCCTGTTAGTCTTATGGCTTTGAAAAAACCACGAAGGACGAGAGGACAAAGGAGAGAAGGTGACATACGATTATTCATTGACCAAATTCAACGTCACAGGTTATTGGATAAACTTTCCCATCCGCTCGCTACAGACATATCACTTAGTATTCCGTTAAGATTGAATGGATGTAAGTCGCTCACTGCTTTTCTGCGCCTGCAATCCTCCGAGGCGTTGCAATCTTCAGTGACTTAGCACTTGCTGTTACAAGCCTGGAAATTGATTGGTTTCACGCCCACGCCTTCGCCTTCACCTTCATCTTGAGGGAATGCTGCAGAGAGCCCGGTTGAGACCAGCATAAAGGATGCTGCGAGGGAGAGAAAGAACTTCATAATGGGTTGTAATTTTTAGCAAGAAGAAAAGTGTTGTCTGTAAGTAGGCAGTTAAGATGACGGTTGGAACTTGAAGTGAAGATATATAGTTAGTCCACGTATAAAGGATTGAGCGCTCTCTTTATACGTCTGCCAAACTGCGGAGAAGACTGAAAAATTAGAAGGATGATGACGACGACGACGCTGCATAGAAACAACTCACAATAGGTATTTGCTGTTCACATACATGCATGGGCATGAGTTGTACCTGCAATCTCACTCTTGAGCTGAGCATGCATATGTTTCCAGCATTTCCCCAGGCCCCATGCAGGGGAGATGCAACAATAAATACATTGCAAGTAATCAGTCTATCGACTTTTACGAGTCATCAGATTAACAATTGACGCCCGATAGAGAAAAGACGAAGCTAACAAAAAGACTCTCTTGTAAAGCATAGAGCCGACCTGAAACGTACTGCTCTGAATCATAAATAAAGTGCAATTGAATGCAGCTCATATAGTTTAGTTTGCTGATAAGTGTTGAAGAAGGCATACGCATGTCTATTTTCCAAAGAAGAGGAATATCCATTGTCAACAACCACCTAGATAGTACTTCTACCATCAGAGGCCACCAATATGATCTTGGAACAGTGATCGTAGCCTCAGACATAACAAACTCGCTGTCACCGACACTCGCTCTCACCGACCCGTCAAGCATGCCAACTCCCTCGTCCGAATCTCCCCTCTCAGCGAGTTCGACCCTCTCTCGTTAATCATCATCGCCTTCCAAAAACCTGTGATACACAGATGCAACGAAGGAGAAGGGAAAAAAGGGACAAATGACATACATGTAAAATAGCACATTGCCCATTATCGCAGTGCATGGAGGAGTTTAGGCCCAAGTGCGAACCGAACGCGTCTTGGGGTACCTAGAGACAAGGCATTACTCAACGCTGAATCAAGATTATAATCTGTGAATACTCCAGAGCACTTACAGGTGCTACTAATTTGCGTTTGCAATCCTCATCCACCCGACACCCGACAATCATCCATACTCTTGCATCGACCGCCACAAGGATAGGATACAGCTGGCAGATTCTCATTTTTGACGAGCACTGCACCGAATCCGGGCACGGCGAGCGCCACAGCTGCTGCTGCTAGAGAGAGGATGAATTTCACTTGGGTTTGTATTCTGCAGAGAAAAACAATGGTACTCTTTGTAGATAATCGAGTGGATCGGCAAGCAGGGCAAAAATATTCAAGTATGTAGTAATTTCAAAATTCAGGACTGAAAAATCTGGGAAAAAAAATGGGGGAAATCAGTCCTGGCTTTAATAACAATTGACCACGCAGTTCCCCGTGGAAAAAGATAGAAAGTAATACTCAGCAAGGGCAAACACAAGACAAGACACAGCAGGTATTGCTATCTTGCTATCACATACTTACATGGCATAAGCGTGAGCGTAAAACTGCATCGCCGCCCCTATATGTGTAAGAGCCAGTTTTGACCCAAGCTTTATGCGGAAAAGATGCACTAAATTGACTGGTTACAAAACCAATCATTGCCTCTTCGAGCCATTGATCTTCAACGATGTTTGGGGAACAGCCAAGATGGGCTTGGGGGCGGACTTTTTATCGTTAAAGAGCGGACCTGCTGCAGCCATTGTTTGCAGTAGCTGCGAGTGTCCAAGCTGCCGTAAATGCGGGGAAAGCCAGCCCCATGCTGTTCCCATATATATATATAGGTATATATATATAGGTATATAGAGTGGGCATACGGGAAAAGAAATACATGAAGTTTGGATTCGTTAACGCAAGAAGGATAAGGAGAGCTGAACAGATGAATCGTGAGATTCATCGTCGGTTAACTGATTTCAGCGTAAAGGGATATATGAGGTAAATTGGGAACAACGACAACTTAATCCTCAACACGATAGAAGATAGATGGATTCATTCCAAACTTGCAACTTGAGAATGATACCTGCTATCAATTCATTCCCGGGCCGAGCCTGCACCTAATATCCTACATCAACGAGTCCCTAGTTCTCCGCATTAGGAATCCCAAAACACAGGGTCCCGGGATTCAATATGCGTAATCCAAACCAATTCAACAGCCCAGCTTCCTTTGATTCGTTAGATCAAAAAGGGCACACCAAACCGCCCCACGCCCTTCGGGAACCGAAGCCTGGATATCGGTTTCAGGACGCTCGGCCAAAACTGAGCGGGAATGACTTTGAATTGTTAGCTAACAACCCGTGGAGTAGATGTAATTGGAAAAGATGTAACATACGATTCTGCAGCGAGCTTCCCTGCAATAGACCGCAACACTTTGGATTCTCGGGGACAATGGCTGTTTTTGAAAAGAAGTTTAGCGTCTCCTCTCCTTCCAGAATGTTCCATATGCAATGCATCTATCTATATATATAGGATTTGGATAGGCGAGCGAAGGTCAAGCCTGAATATATTTAACTCACCTTCGCCTTCTCCTGGCAATCCAGACTCTCCTGACATTCAAAATCGTATCTGCACTGAAATTATGTTAGCCACGAAGATAGATGGATGTAGCATGATTGCATGTAGCCTCGTAGACATGCTAGTACATACATGGAACTCTCCATTACACCTCACAATTTTCTGAGCTATCGTCGTGGCCATGAGCATCAGCGCTAGAAATGGGGTAAAGATGAACTTCATTTTGATTCGGATGTTATATCGAACTGAGGATCGAATGCCTGTTGCGAAGTTATTGGGCTGAAAAAAAGGAAATAAGTAGTGGTTGGAAGCGGTGCTTTATAGATTTCTTGTATACGAAGGTTAAAGATTGGAAGATAATAACATTTGACTTGTCCAGAGCAGTAATCACCTGTTCTGATTGGACAACTGGAGGAGAAAGCTGCAATTTGCCAGATCGATTGAGCATCCTTTGTTTCGAGCGCAGGTGGACTGTAAGGGAAGGTCACACATAGGCCGATTCTTCGCGTTATACAGACCTCAAGACACACAGAGCGGCAACCGTGGCTACTCAACCCGAACCAATTGGTATATCTGAATATGAATCAGATAATTCGTGCAATGAGTCTTGTGTAGAGGGTCCGGCAATCTTGAATGTGCCAGCTCTATTCAAATAATGCCCTGGTCAGGAGAAGATAGGAGAAGGGATCTCACGTATACGTCGCTTGTTAGCTATTGCGCTCGTTGGATGGGCCTCTTAGGATGGGGCTACCACGGATCGTCCTCAGAGTACGATTTTAAGAAGGATGAGCTGCTGCTTCGGTCGATAATTGCTTAAACTTTTGGTGTTCCTAGGTCCGAAGGTGATACTGTCGTGTTATTTGCGCTCTTTATCTATATCTCGCTCCGGTGACTCCGTGTGGTCTAACCAATTCCATTATTATCAGCGATAATACGATGTCAACCGCGACGGCACAGCTATTGGCACCTTACATTGCCTCGAACTGTCAACCTAGTCGCGCATCCGCTGCTCAATCCAGCACAGGGATAAGAGGAAATGCAAGTGTCCAGCTGATTTCAGAGACGCGGGTGTAAAAATATTCGGTATGGCCCTCTTCAAACGACTAAGAAGTGTCCTCAACTGTTATCTCTTAGATGTAAGAGTAGCCGACAGACCTATTTTAGGCCTCACTTCGGAATTATTATGTTTTGTCTCCACGTTATAGCCAGCGCCTGGCAACGTGGAACATCCACAACGGGTTGGTAGGCTGCATCATGTGTCTCCTCGGGCTAAAGATATGTCAAATCGACCTGCTTCTCCTTTCGAAAGGCAGTTCCGGACATTTGGAAGAAACGAAGAGGATGCATCACTGCGTTCCAATAAAGCGGCACATCCTGATACTCTATAGGTGAACCAAGACCACAGCGAACAAATTGTTTGGTTGGTGGCGTGGACTAGAACAGCCAGCTGGGCGATAATTGCCAATTAGCGGTGTCATGTCGGCAAGCAAAGTAGATTGGCGTGCTTGTCCAAATCCGACTGTGAGGAAACAAAGAAAACCGAAAAGGGCTTTCGATCACTCTGGGATCTCTGATACTCCAGACAAAACACCATATCCTCGATGTTGAAAATGTTGATAAAGTAGTGTTTACTTTGCTGTCGTGCATCCCCTTTCCTTGTGATTAACTAAATCTTGAACAACCTGCCGTCCAAGCAAGCTTGGCTTTCTCAACAACGGCAAAGAATTACCAAATCTGAGTTTCCTATATCGTCTGGTTCAGCATTTCTTCTTACAAGCAAAGAAGCTCGCCCCTGAACTTCCATGCATCTTTCAGCGGTTTCTGGCGGGTGGTTGAATATCTTTTTTGCAGGCAATTTTCCTGGGAAGATTTAGGCCCATCTTTATAAATGGGGCATATTTACTTGCCTATTGATATTTCGCGTTCATCCCGGCGTGCTATGGCCAAGAATGGACGTCCCATTGCATTGCGGCTGGCTGGGTTCGGTATGTGCTGCACACGAGAGCTCCAGCAGAATGAATCTGGGAAATAGGAAGCTGTATGTGGCATCCCAAAGCAGCCTCTTCTGAAAGAGCCGACAGAGAAGAAAGACACGGAATTCACTATACCATGCTCAAGGAAGCAAAGCTCTGTCTTGGCCATGATATACAGTGGGTTGATGAATTTCGTCAAGCAATATGAATTCTCTGTTGACAATGACAGTTGATTGGAGTGTATCAAAGCTCAGCCATCAAGGTTATTTGGCCATAACATGTTTCTCTGTGACGTACTAGTGCTCATTGAAATAGGGGTATCGAAGAGAAAGCCGCAATTCTGCAGCACGTTCACGGGCCTTCAGCCAGCTGAACATGTCAGTTATCTCAGTAGATGAAAGAAACCCATGCTATCACAGCATTCTAATTAAGTATAGGTTCCCTTTATATCAGGTCTTCATGGACAAAGTCTGTCAATGAACAGGACTGTTCCTGGGCAATGTCTCCGTTTCATTTGTGGCCCAGTATTAACCCGCAGCTATCCCGGGACGCCATCATTTAGCAAGAAGGCGACTGACCATATCTGCGTGTCAAGGTACACTATTACCTGAGCTGAGCCCGTTAGAGTCCTGAGTTGACAATACCAGAGGGACCTCAGGGGCCCAAGGGATCCATGAGCTACTACCTAGGTAGCGATGCCCGACGATGACGCCAGGTCATGTGACCATATCGGGCAGGGGACGTATCCATGTATCTTTCGTATTTTGTTTTGCAGCAGCTGAACCCCTCCGCATGACTCAGCCCAGAACAAAGTGCAGAGAATGTTCCAGCAGGTTCTGTCAGCATGAGGAAACCCAACCGCTCTAAGATACGTAGACCTCAATTAACTTGGAGAAGTAGAAACAAGGGAGATAGACATTGTATGAACAGTATTTACTTCATCCATCCCGAGGGGGAATTCTGCCGTCTTTATCAGTCTGGAAACCATACCGTCATGTATTGTGTTTTGCAAACGACGCCGCCTGTATTGATAAGCAGGTTTAGTAATCCCTGATCGGGTAAGGTGGCAAGGCAGGTGGATCCTGTTAGGGTGGCGGTGGTGGCTGGAGTGGGATATTTTGCACGTTATGGCGTGTCTGATTGGGTTAACCCCCGGAACAATAATTATCCAGCGTGCCCTTGCCGCAAGTCAGGTGACCATAGCGGGACAGTAAAATACGGCTGACTAAGTCACGGCGTACGGGACGGCGGGCAGAGGGGTATTTTTGTGTTTTTCTCACTCTTTCTTTCCCCTCCGCCTTCACCTTCACTCTCCTCTCCCACCACCACTTCTATACCAACTCCCAAATCACTACAACTCCTCTCCATCTACCACCACTACACACTCCGTCTCCTATAGATTTCTCTCTTCTTCCTCCATCCACTGTCTTTCCACCACTGCTACTTCACTCCACAACTTGGTGAGTATAAAATCCCTCTCTCTTCTAACCTATGCCTCCCCATTATTTCCCCCCCTTCAAAATCTGATACCGCCAGCGTTAAAAAAGGAAGCCCACCACTAACTTGCCGCCCAAATCCCTGACAGGAACATCTCAAAACCACACCACCACACCACCGCCTCCACCGCATAACAAAGCACACGACACTTGTGCTGCCGCTTTTCCTTCATTCTTTTTTTCCCCGCTCCTTATCGCACATACCTTCTCTCGAAATGGCTCTTAAGAGAATCAACAAGGAACTCTCAGACCTGGGACGGTGAGTGCTCCTCTTTGGTTTTTCTGCTGCAAGGCTGCCTTGGTGACTGGTCACAATGCCCGCCCCCACTACCACCATCGCGGGGCGCCATACTGTTCGCCGTCGACAAGGCTCAACGCTGCAATACACTATACTAGTCAAAATAAAATATATGGGAATGCTGACAATATGGCTATAGCGATCCCCCTTCGTCTTGCTCCGCTGGCCCCGTTGGAGATGACTTGGTACGCTCCCCCACTGATTTTGTTATGTTGCCTGCACCACGCTGCTATGTTGGACCTGTTTCAGCCTGGCGGATTTGAATACAAGGCTCGCGCTGGATGGGATATTCAATATGACTTTGTGTGATGCCTGGTTGTCTTGGGATAGGACATGAACTGACTCCTTGCTGCTAATTATAGTTCCACTGGCAAGCGACTATCATGGGTCCCGTAAGTCATCCTCCCGTTCGAGACGCGTTCTCTGCTTCTCCCCGCATTTGCTGCTGCGTGGCAATCTTTCAGTTCACATGGTTTGCATGCTGGAGCACAAGGCTAACAGTTCATTTTCACGAAAACAGGGTGACAGCCCATACTCTGGCGGCGTCTTCTTCCTAGCCATACATTTCCCTACCGACTATCCTTTTAAGCCACCCAAGGTCAACTTCACTACTCTCATTTACCACCCCAACATCAACTCGAACGGAAGCATTTGCCTCGACATCCTCAGAGACCAATGGAGCCCTGCTTTGACCATATCGAAAGGTTAGTTCCCATGCTGCTGCTGATTGTATATCATTCCATACTGACATTCCTGTTTCAAGTGCTGCTTTCCATCTGCTCCATGCTCACGGACCCTAACCCGGATGATCCATTGGTTCCCGAAATTGCCCACGTTTACAAGACTGATCGTCCACGATACGAAGCTACCGCTCGTGAGTGGACTCGGAAGTACGCAATCTGATGATTTACGCATGTGCATATGCCCACACGATTTTAACGCTACTCTTGGACGTACGAAGGATGTCTTGCTTGCCTGGGATAGACATGCTAAAGATTGGTTGGTGGACGGCCGGATTTGATGATTGGGAATCCCGGCATCAGCTAATCGAAAAATGTTGATGGAAAATATGAATATAACAAACGCCAATCAATATCAAATGACGGTTCCAAGCAGTTTTTTTAATTATCCAAACCAAAATAAACTTCGGGTAGTGAGCTTTTGGCGAACAGGGGTTGCTTGTGTCGTGTCTGCATTGCTTTCTTTACTTTTTATTCTTTCCTTGATGATTTTTCCTTTCCTCTCTTACAACCCATCTTTTATGTTTTGCTTTAGTTACCCGCAACGGGAAACGGGAATAGGGGACAAACTGGCGGCGGAGGTCTCGATATATCATCTTGTTAGCTTTGCTGCTTTCGTTTGCTTATGTTTTATTTTCTTTTTTTCTCCGGCCTGTTCCCTTTCCATGGTTATGTTTTCTAGCATAAGTTTTAGGTTTCTTAAAGCTTTTCATGAGAGATGTTCTGTTCTCTGATCAATTTCATTTCTTTGGTCCTTTTTTATCATAATGATTAGAACACTCCTTTTTCGCTCCTTACACTTATCCTCTAATTTGGAGATTTCCTTGTCTATTGAACCATTGTATCTAATGCCATTTGATTGAATTTTTTATGTGGGAAAGCTCTAGTAAACGGAAGAGATTTGATACCAGTGTTCAAGAGTGGTGTGAAGATCCATGAACAGGAGGAAGATGTTCCGTCAACCAATCAAGCCTATGGTACTATAGGATAATCGGGGATGCTTGGGCCTCCCGAATTGAGCGGTGAACAGGCCATTCCCGTGTATTTTGAACAATATATGCGTGTAACGAAGCAGTTGTGTGTCGCAAAAAAAGATGGGAAGACCAGGGGTTTAAGGACATGGGATACGGGGGGGCTGAAGATTTCTAATTTCCAACATATGTATAACATTTGGGGCTGAGAGCTGAGCGGGGAGAGAGAGGATGAGACGGGTAGAAGAATTAATTTAATTACAAGAAGTATTCCTTAGAGGACTTAATCAAAATTCGAAATTCTCCATTGTATTGTTGGATGCGGTGTTCCGGGAATGCGCCGATGGATTGAATGAATCCGAAGTATATAACTTACGAAGATTCGGAATTCTCAAACCGGCCGGCCACGAACACAAAAAGCATGAATATACCATCAATTGGATTACACAATAGGGTTGAATAGAACATTAGAAAAAAAAAGCTAATCATGAATAACTGCTGAATTTATTATATTATATTATTATTCTTTTGCCTTTTGGGAGGGTATAAGGGGATGCTGCCCTGTCTCTCGCTCGCTACATAAGCCGTCGTCTGTCTCTTTCCCGCACCATCCGCCTCTCAACGGGTTGATTCCTTTTCCACTTTTTTTCCCTCCTCTTCTCCCACATCAACATTCTTCCAGTTCTCCCTCTTCTCTTTTCTTCAAATAAATCAATCCCGCACACACGTTTTATATATTGCTGTGTTTCTGATCATCTTCCTCTTAGCCAATCGTTCCTCATTCAATTGCCATTCCTCGCCATAATTGCATTGTTACCTGCGTCTGACTCCCCATCACCCGCATAAAACCTTCTCTCTTTTCACCCCAATCCCCCATCCTCCACCATGTCCAATCCAACCGAAGGCAAGAGAAAGCGGCCCAGTAAGTAATTTTCAATTCTTCTTTCCCCTTATTTCCCTTCCATTTGCGGTTTCGGGCACGAGAATTGGCTGTATTTTCGCCTGTTGGGCAGATTTTTTTCCGCCTCACCCCAGCTGCGAAGAAAAAGCAAAAAAAAAGCGACACCAAACCCCACACACCAAAGAGATCATCAGCATTCCTCATGTCCCCTGTCGTCCAACTACTGCACATCATCAAATCGAGGTAGAGGGGCTTCTGTCATTTTCACCTTGTTCCATATCTTGTCATTTTTGGATATTATATTGGGTTCAAAGAGTCCTCTACGCAGAGGGACAGATCTCATCGCATTCTTGCATCCTGCCTCGCATCTCACCGCCCTGCAACCCTCCATTCTCCTCCCCAGGCACAAAGCACAAGACATAAGAAGAAGAAACAAAAAAAGAAAAGATAAAAAGGAAATGCCAAGCAATGGCCGCTGACCAGAGCACCGCTTTTGTTCTTCCTCCAGGAACCCAGTCCTGTCCTCCTCCCGAACTGCCCCAGCTGGTCGCTGAACAACATGTCCCCATTGCCTCCCACGACAAGGAGACCAAACGCCTGGTTGTCGTCCTTTCCAACGCAAGTCTGGAAACATACCGCGCATCTGCAGGTGGTAGAAGCTCGAATGGCAGAGAAGAAAAATACTCGCTGCTCAACAGCGATGAACATATTGGCGTTATGCGCAAGATGAACCGGGATATCAGTGACGCCCGCCCGGATATCACTCACCAGGTTTGAACAGCCCCGCCTTCGCGCTCACCAAACCACCCTAACATACCCCTCAATATGTTTTCAACAAACTATTTTACCCCAATTTGCTTACCGTACCGGACTCGAAACAATATAGTGCCTTCTTACCCTCCTTGACTCGCCCATCAACAAAGCAGGGAAACTGCAAATCTACATCCACACAGCCAAGGGTGTCCTGATTGAAGTCAGCCCAACCGTGCGTATTCCACGAACATTCAAGCGGTTCGCTGGTTTGATGGTCCAGCTACTGCACCGTCTCTCCATCCGATCGACCAACTCGCAAGAGAAGCTTTTGAAGGTGATCAAGAACCCGATCACGGACCATCTGCCTCCCAACTGCCGCAAGGTCACTATGAGTTTCGACGGCCCTGTCGTCCGGGTCAACGATTATATCGAGTCCCTGGGTCCGAAAGAGAGTATCTGTGTATTCGTCGGTGCGATGGCCAAGGGCAGAGATGATTTCGCAGACGCCTTCAAAGATGATACCATCAGTATCAGCAATTACAGCCTTAGCGCTAGTGTTGCGTGCAGCAAGTTTTGCCACGCGGCGGAGGATGTATGGGATATCGTTTAGTCGATCAAAGTGGCGTGGAAGCTGCAAGGAAACATGAGGGTGCTAGCTTTCTAGGAATAGGGATAAGAGGTAATGGTTTCAATATTTTATATACTGACGGGACATTGGCCCATCTTACAGTGCTATTCGAGATTTGAAACGGCCGATGTCGAAGAGGGAAGAATATATTTACACAGACCAAAGCGAGAAGGAAGACAGCAGCGATATACAAGCAACGAACCAATATACGAAAGTCAACGGGTGGAGACAAAGACGGAAGCAAGCAAGCAAAAGGAAATGCCAGTCGAAAACGAGAATTAGCCATGATCACAACATCTAGGCTTGTCCTCGCGGGAGACTGCCCAACGATGCTTCTTGCTTTCTCTCTTGTTCTTTGCATCCCCGTAACCCCGTTACCACAAACCTGCTTCGCAAACGGATAAACAAGAAGAATGCCCCGGAGAAATAAATTTCAAATTTTATGTTTTATTTTCGTTTTTGTATTTCTCTTTTGTCTCCCTTTTTCTCTTTTGCATTTGAGGGTCCATGTTTGGATGTCGTCTTGTTTTTACAACCAAAACAGGGGCGGTTCAACAGCCTCAAGCGCGCGGGTACGAGTTCTTTTTCTTGTCGTCTTTATATATAATATACGCCTATCCTATTCCCTTGCTTTCTTCTGCCGTTGAACAATCCTGGTTTACAAGAGGCAAAGACGGCTGTCATCTCACGCTAACTGGCAGCTCTGCTTCTGGTTTCTGCCAGTTGTGACAGGCATAGATATCCGTGAACTTTTGAATGCTTTGTACATATAGATTTTTCTCTCTCGCTAGCTGGATTTTTGACTTACCTCTTTTGAAGATTTGTATTTCCCATATTGACATCGTGGATGTGGCATTGGCACTTCAACCTGCCTCCACTTAGCTGGGCCTGGCCTGATTAGGTACTTTTTATACGTGGTGGGTAGTTGGTTGGTGGGGGGAGGGGTTAAAGGGAAGGGAATGGAGTGTTCCATTTCTATTTTAACGCACGAGAATAGAAAGGAGTGGAAGCTGGATTATGAAGTTTATGATTATTAGGGAAACTCAGAAACACATTGCGTTTTATCGTAGATGGCTTTTGCCTAGGTTGTTTGTTCGGATTGATATAACCTGGCGGCGAGGTGGGAATAATGAAATAAGGGGGGCTGGTAGTCGGAGAAGCGGTATGTGCCGGGTTATCCACCAAGCAATGTTATGGGGTGTTGAGATAGGCTGGAATTACCAGAGACATGATGAGTTATTACCTGGTGGCGGGAAGATTTGCTGCATGAGCACCCAAGTATGGGGCCCAGCCTGGGCTTTATTACATGGAGAGCCTGCTTTACGCTGGGATATTGATTACTATTCTGATTATTCCGGCAACTGGTCAGATAATGCTTATTTGAATAAGGATACAGCGTATACCTAGATTCGTATATCCGAGTTGCTTTCCCGGGTTTATTATATCAACGAGGCGGGCAGTTCTTGACTTCGTCCTGGCAGCCAAAGTGAGGCTGCTGTAATTGTCTGTTACCGCGGGGTATTGCTGCTTGCTTACAGACCGTATCTTTGATGTCACTTCCGCCAACTTTGAGGAAATGGAATCGTGGCATACCTCTGCTATTATGAATTGTTTCTATAGATGGACTACGTAGATAGGTACCCGACGCCTCTACCATCATCACAGCAGACCACTAGGTACCTATACTCATCAATATACTGTATATACCTGCAGAATATTTCTGCAGGCGGTACCCAGTCGCTACCAACCACCGCAGCGTAATTTACCGTATCGACCGATACCAGTCACAAAGAGGCAATTCGGCACCTCATCCCTCCAATCCCTCCAATCCCTCCATCCATCCTCATCCTCTCACTGCTCCTCTTCTCCGTCTGCATTATTCTCCACAGCAAGGCTTTATGTGGCCGGGATTGTAGAAAAGCATTATTATTCTCTGTCACTCGGGACATCCGGTTAAAGTGAGCTTATTGTTACTAGAAGCTCGTAGTAGCTACGTGCTGCCAGTTCATAGCACAGTTGAACTGCTTCCGTGCCCCTCACCTCCCCAACCCCCCTTCATTCTGATAGGACCACAGCAGCTTTCAACTTGCAGTCCAAACCGGTGCCCGCACGGAACGCGGGCAACTTTAACTGGCTGCGTTCCACCCTGCCCTTAGGCTCGCCTCGTTGCATGCTCGTCCGGACTGTCCACAGCTCGTTTTCTGGCTGGGTTCTGCAATGAGTGCTGGCGCTGCGCGATGTCTACTGCCCAGCTTGATTGTACATGATTGATATCTTTGAATTTGGCTGATTAATTGGGTGATAATTGGGTGGCAGGATACTAATTGATGGAAATTCATGAACAGTTTCAGACTAACGAATTCAAACGCTACGGAATACATAATCCTGCTATTCTCATATCTCCATGCGGTGTGTGACCCCATTTATCATACGCTGCCCGTGGTTAAATGGGCCGGATATGTGTTCCTTGCTCAGAGCCAACACGATGTGGAGGGGCCACCTATGAAACAGCGCCGTTTCGCATGACGTGCATAAAAAAGGAGGGCAAAAAATAGATCCCAGTGCTTCTACTTGACTGCTTCCCTTTTTTATCACCTTCTGTTTCTTCTTTGCTGAGACCCGCTAATCGCCCCGTCTATTTGTCTGGCACCCGTTTCCCGTTCAACCCCTCCATTCCCCTCTCCCGACTCGATATAGGTCGGGCAGGCATGGAAGATGATGGGTCCCATGGGCCGAGAGAACCTTCTGCCTAGCTTACCATTCGCACGTTTTTTTCTTGTTGCCATTGAATCCCTCATGCAAGACAGTCTAAAGTAGTTGAAACTAGTGTTTTATTATCTTTTTTGCTTGGTTGCTTTTTTTTTTTTTTTTTTCCGTTTAGAAGCTTGGGTGACGATGCGATGCTGATGATGACGATGTGAGGCAGCTAGAGATGTCGCCCTCTCTTTTTGCCAACTTCTTCTGGCCCTACTAATGCAATGCCCCGTGGATCCAGGGATTAGTCTTTCTAAATCGGGTCTGCGTTCTTTTAGTTCATCACTTTACTTGTCAATGCAGGGGAAGAAGCCGAGCGCGAAAGGCGGTCTTCCTTCTTCACTTTTTTCTTCGGAATCGGTCTGGAGACAGCGAGATAAATACTATATTATCTGCTGCTATCTTTCTCGAGGGTTTTCCTTCTATCTCTCTCTTTGTTCCAAGTGTTTCACTCATCCCTTAACCAACTGACCTGAGCGCTGCCTTTTGTTTCGGGCATTCATTGTACAATTATCCTCTTGTGGTCTTGTGTTTTCGGTATATATCATTGTTGCCCCTCTTGTCCTTGTAATACCTTTGTGCCAAACAGACCTATACTCGGGAGCTATTCTTCCTTGTAATTTCATACCAGATAACTCACTATATGGTCTTAGCCTTAAATATTTGGCTATAATTCCGCCTTCCTAAACCTTCCCTTCTTACATCTCATATATACATCAATCACCATGCCTCTCTCGCATCTCACACTGACCGTCTCACATCTACCGACCTCAACCTCCTTCTTCCTTTCTTGCCTGCAGCCTCTTGGGTACCGCTTTATTGGCCGCCACGACAATAATGTTGGCTTTGGCTCTGAACCTGGAGAGCCTGCGGATTTTTGGATCGCCGAAGAAAGACCAGGGTAGGAGGATTCAATATCTTTGTCATGAAACATCCTTGCTAATATGTATAACAGAGTCCCAGCTGGTGCTGCGCATGTAGCCTTTCCAGCTCCGTCTCGTGATGCTGTCAGCCAATTTTTTATCGCCGCCCTGAAAGCTGGCGGGAAGATCCATGGAGAACCGAGTCTACGGGATGCAGATCAGAACTACTATAGTGCTGCCGTTATCGACTTCGACGGGAACAGTATTGAAGCCGTCCATCGCCCCGGTTCCTCGGGATCAGGGAAGCCATCTGGCGACAGGGCATTGACGATCATCAAGGAAGGCTCGGTGGTTTCGAGAGCCTCGTCGACGAAGACCAAGAGTATGGTCCGCCAGGAATCAGAGGTTGGAGCGAGATCAGAGATTGGAGGAAAATCAGAGATTGGGACATACATTAGCAGGGCCAAGACCGCCGTTTCTAGACAACCAGCCGCCAGCGCTTCTCCCCAGACCAAGGCACCGCCTTCAATCCAACTTCAACAGCAACCTGTGGCGCAACCAAAGGATTCGACCAACGGTGCCAAGGCCGTTGTAGGAACTCTTCTTGGAGCCGCTGCTGGAGCAGCAATTGCGTATTCAATCTTCAAAAGTGATTCATCCGAACAAACACCAACACAGCAACAGTATGTTGAGCAACCCGCCCCTGCTGCACAAGCACCAGAGCCAACACTTTTCAGGGCCATTGAAGCTGCTCCTGCCCGGAGCATAACCTTCGGAGGCAACGACAATGAATACGCCGATTACGCCCGCACAATGCTCTCCAAAAACCCACGAGCAAGTACCATCATGGAAGGCCTCGATCATTGCTCACGGATCTGGGGCCAACCCGCCAGCCACCAGGGCATCAGCGAGTACGGCTACGACGGCGGCCGGCGCGCCTCCAGCGCCAGCGTCTACAGCGGCATGGACATCCAGGACATCCCCATCCGGGCCATCGAAGCCGTCCCGCTCGAAGAAGAAGAAGGCTCCGAATGCTCCTACTCCTACCCGCACCAGCCCAGCACCTTTATCAGCAGCTTCAAAGACCGCCCGCGCCACTACAATGACAACGCCAGCACCTACAGCTCATCGACGCTCAAGGCCTCTTCAAAGACACACTCACAATCCCACCACTCCTCCCACCGCTCCTCCTCCCACTCCCGCCCGGCCTCCTCGCACCACTCCCACTCCTCCCGCTCCGTAATAACCATTAAGGACATCCACAGCTCCTCCAAATCCGCCACGCCAACCGCCTCCTTCTACTCCCCCAGCCACTCCGCGCGCAACATCCCCCTCCCCTCCGGCTCTGTCACGACAATCTCCACCTCCTCCTCCCGCCGCCACCACAAGGACAAGGAACCCTCCTCCTCCTCGCCACCCCGCAGCCACGCATCCAGCAAGCACTCAAACTGCTACTCGCACCATACGCACGGTAGCCACGCGCACTCGGCGCGGCACGTGCCGCTGCCGGACTCGGTTGCGGGCGCCAGCACGATCTTCTTGGGAAATGTCGATGTGGATTCGCATGTGACGCCTGTGGCGGGGAGTCGGGCGTCGACGGCCAAGAGGTCGACGAGATCGAGCAAGTTTGATGAGCCGGTTAGGCCGAGTGATAGTGTGAGTCAGGTGTCGACGAATGTGTCGAAGAGGAGTGGGAGGAGTAGTCGGAGGTGAGGTTCGTTTTTTGGTGGGTGGGGTGAATGAGGGGGTGGTTTGTTGGTTGCTGCGAGTTGGAGTTCTGGCGTCGGGAGTTAGGGTGTTGGGAGTAAAGCAAGAAGGGGTCTTTTTTCTCTCGTTTTAATAGAACTGGGCTTGCTTTCGGATCTTTTTGCTTACTTTCACTTTAGGCTATGGGATTGTCGAGGTTCTTGTTCATTGCGTGGAGGTTTGCATTTTTTTTATTATTATTTATTTGGGTGTCTACCTGCTTTCTTTGCTTGTTGGATTTGAATTTGACTGACTATCATTCTCTTGTATGTTTTTTATGATATATAGTAATTTTTTATTTTTATTTTTATTTTTTTCGCTTTTCTTGATCTTTCTGTGCTGTTTTTCGTGAGCAGAGATTTTCAGATATAGATTTTTTTACATGATTTTTATTCTCATTTGATTTATTGCTTTATATTATTTTTCTCACATTTTCTTCATGATAGCATTCTCTCTATTCACTTCATTTCTACCAATTCGGTGGTATTTTTTTCAT
Organism: Helicocarpus griseus UAMH5409; assembly: GCA_002573585.1. Classification (NCBI taxonomy): domain Eukaryota; kingdom Fungi; phylum Ascomycota; class Eurotiomycetes; order Onygenales; family Ajellomycetaceae; genus Helicocarpus; species Helicocarpus griseus. Next base: position 16,548 of record PDNB01000202.1, read on the forward strand.
ATATAATCTTTTAATGCTGGGTTCAGACTGTTGTGCTCTTTTCTTTCTCATCAACTAAACCCTCTCTAGGTATCATTTTGAATTTATCTATGTTCATTACCAATTAATTTAATTCATTCTCCCTTCTTCTATCAAAACTTTAATTCTTTTCTTATATATATTCATGTGTCTTTCTCTGAATTTTTAGTTACTTTTTGTTATCTACGGAGTACGCTGGGGGAAATGAAAAGACAGTTGAAAACTTCAAACCACGCGCCATCTACTTTGTCTTATGTTTCCCCATAAAACTTTTTCAAAAAGAAATACTTCTTCAAGCAATTCCACTTTTGATCAACTGTATACCATCCGCGTAGCTCACAATCAACTATTCTTCATCTTCAATTAAGCTTAATCGTTTCCGCTTTCAGCTCAGCTAATCTTTCTGCCCTGCCGTCCCCCGGACTAGTTGTTTCTTCAGGTGTAGTATACGTAGTTAAATCTAGTCTGCAGCTATCCTAAATTTAGGCGTGTTGGCGAAAGATGTGTCGAAGAGACAGCCCATGCTTGGAATGCCCCCCCCCGGAAGCTGGCAGCAAAAATGGGGGAGACGATATGAACAGGCAACTACTTTCCACAAAAGAAGCTTCGCAATGATGACAATGTCATGCAAGGTTTGCCAAACAAAACAGCCACATAAGAAGAGGATACGGTGTGTGACAAGAAAACGATATGAGGAGAAAGCGCCGGAACGAATACGGGAAGCGTTGAGTTTGAAGAGAATATGAGCGCGGCGAGTCGGACACCAATATAAAAATAAACGAGCGTAACATGAACCTGTGTGGCTGTGTGAGGTTTTAATACGGGACGAAATGATTATTAATGATTTTGCCTTTTCCTCCTCTCCCGAGAATTTTTTGAACAGGGGAGGCCCCTTCTCGCTTCATTCTTTTGCCTTCCAATGATTTGAGGGCGGCAAAGTAAGATTTCAAACCGATACGGTGGTAGATGAACGACAGGGTCATTGCGGAGAAGCATATCTTGACATGGTAGACAACGCCCTAAGCCTGTCGCTTCGATGTAGTTACCAAAGGAACTTTTGCGGAAGAAAAGATGCCACAAACGTTTTTTAAAACGATGACTTTAAAGTGGTGGACTTGTAGCGCCTTTGTATTAGGAGCGAGTCAAGATCAGGCGTTCGTGATGACTGCTGCCTTGCTTCACGGGAAGGGAGAGCGCGCCTTTCATCGGCGCCTACCCGCATTTCTAAATTTTCCGTGCCAGAATCTGAGGATTGCGTTTTTCGGTCGCACAACTCAATCATGACAGACAAGACTGGGAGACCTCTTGGATTAGTCGGAAGTATCTCCCAAGCAGAGATAAGGCAGATTTCCGTATAGCAAGAAGTCATTATATCTCCCGAAAGGTGTGAGACCTGATGACAGAGGCATAGCATGTAGAACATTTATGAGAGATGAAAATGTCCCTTTTCTGACTGAAAAGAGGTTGAACTTTGGAGAAGCATTGAAAGAAATCTTTCGCCTGGTCTAGAGAATTCCGTCACGACACGCCTAAAGGAGATGGACATTAACCATCCGCGGCAATTACGGGAAAATAGCGGAGAAATCAAAGACAAGAGGAAACATTCCTAACGATCTCTTGACAACTACCGGAAAATGCAAGAGCCAGGTAGCTTCCTTTCAAATACCTGCTTGTTGAAGCCAGGTAGTGTTGGACTTCTTTGTCTGACAAATTGCGGCACATCAACAACATTCAAAGAAAACGCAAAAAGTTTCTGCACACATGTTGCCAGGTCCACAGGGATGTCCCAAATCCCGCGTTTCATTCCTCGTCGAATACTTCAGTATCAAGGAATAGGCTAGTTGGAGCGGGAAGCATTGCGGCCAATAGCCTTGAGTTGAACGAGATAATTCGGTGCGTCCCGCAAGAAGGCCATAACAGTAAGGCACGAATATTTTGTTGCAGTTCCAGTCAAAGAAAATGCTTAAATCATGTCACAGCCTAGCAAGTTTGTACAACACAACTAACCAAGCAGCCTGGGCTTGGACTTGAAAGGCCCAATCATGAGGTTCTATGACGAGGCATCGAGGGGCATATTTCGCATGGTGACTCATAGCGGCCCTGCGTGCCAGCCCAATGTTCCCCAGCCATCGCATGGCATATTTGAAAGCCATCCGCTTTGATAAGAACTCACGGGATAGCAAAGTGTAACACATTCCTTTCCCAATAGGATGGAGAGAGTTTAGTGATAGACAGTTGAAAATCATGAAATCAGCAGTATGAGAAATTCACAAGCCAACCGACCAACCAACCAACTTCTTGTCCGAGGAAAGGCGGGGGTTGAAACTCATTTCTTTGTAGCGGGTAGATACCTAAGATGAGAAGGTTTCCAGCAGCCAAAAAAATATAACTCTGAATGTTTGATGAGCAGGCGGGGTTGCTTACGCCCTTACCGTATAGAACCCCCAAAGTAGACAGGATAGACAAGGCACGACGAAAACAAAAAGGCATGCAAGATAGCGGCCAGTCTCGGAGAGATAACTCCCAAACCTGGCGGCCCCAAACCAGACCCTGGAGCAAGCCCAGCATGCAGCCAACGGGCAGAGGTTCCCTGGGACAAGATTCACAAAACAAGGTGGCTGGGGACTCGGGAGCCAGTGGGAAGGCTGTGGGATTGGCAATTTGGGGAGAGCTGCATCAATCGCCATTCGAGAGTTTGACTTGCAACAGGCTGCCAAGGCCCCCAAGGTCTGACAAGCCAACACGCAAGGTTCAGCAGAATAATAATAATAATAATGGGAGCGGCCTATTCCCGGGCCTGTAAGGGGAGGGGAGGGGGTGGCGAGGCGCCCAATTGCTCAGGATCAAACAATTCAAGGCAGCATGCCCACTCCATGTATATGTATGTATGTATAATGTAGGCCGACGGACGTATAGGGGCTGATTGGGCCCAGCGGGAAGAATGGGCCAACATCCCGACATGAAGTTAGTTGATGTACAGTTATGTGTAGCTGCAGCGGATTTGCACTCAAAGGATTCGCTGGGAATCAATCCGAGGAAGTTTGTAGGGATAATAATAAAAAAATAATAAAAAAGAAGGTCAGGACGCGGGATTTCCCATTGCAAATCCGCAATCCACCGCTGCTACCTGGTCTTGGGCTTGAATTCGTCCGGGCTATTTGTTAAATTGTTATTAGTATCTCCTCGTTGGATCGGGGATAGTGTTGGTCTTGGTGCTTATTGTACGCGCAACAATCCCTGAGGGATTTATCAGTCAAATCAGCTCATCCCACGAAGGAAGGACAGACAGCAGTGATCACGAAAAAGAAAGAAATAGGCAGAGATTCCAGTTGAGTCGAGAATAATAACCCTGAGAGAAATCACATTCAGTGGATGCGACACAATATGGCCCAAAACGGGTTAGGCGAGTCGCGGTAGTGATCAGCAAAATGGACGGCATCAACAACGACAACTTGAACTCCTACAACTACAACAACTGCAACAACTACAACTACACTTCTACAAACAACAGCTGCTACTACTACTCGCACCCTCTCTCTGCTATGGTCACTGCGCGGGACATGCCATATACCGTGACCAACTCCTTCAAGAGGTATGCCTGCTTGCCTCCTTAACAAACACGCGCCGTGCTAACCAACCACTTACACCTCCAGAGGTCTAATGATGCACACCTACGGACGCCCAGTACGGCGCGTCTTTGACGACGAGACACGTCCAGCTGCAAAGAGACGACGTGTCCACCTGGAGAAGGACTCGCACGACTCGACTGAAGAAGACGAAAACAATTTGGAATGCGCCATCCGCGAATCCTCTGCCGCCATCCTGTCCAGCCCGTCGCGTCGCAACTCGACTGCATTTTCTGAAGACATCCTCGACGATGACCTCTCTACTCCACCCTCCTCTCCTCCTCTACAGTTGACTCCGCCCCCGGTCAACACGCGCAAACCTACCTTTTCATTCCTGAAGCGAAAACGCGCCGGTACAAATCATGCTACCAATGGCACCACCCCCTTAACGGAGGTAAATTTCAACAGCGTCCGCGCATCGGCAGATCCACCCAAGAAAAAACAAAAACCACAGCAGATACAGCCACAACCCACCCTCAAACAAATGCAGATCGATCTAGGGGGCGATATACGCAAGACCTGCACCACGTGCGGGATGGAATACATCCCGTCTAACACCGAGGACGTCGCGTTGCACAAGAAGTACCATGACATGAACTCGAGCGGGGTCGACCTGGGCAAGGCCTTTGTGCGAGCAAACGCCTGTCGATGGGTCTACGAGGCAGCCCGTTTTGACGAGGGCTATGTGGTGATTGTGGATAGGAAGAGCTCGCCCTCTGCGCGCAACCAGGCCATGCGCGTCCTCGAGGTGGTCAACAAGGAGCTGTCTGCGCCGGATATCGCAGAGTCGGTGCTGTGGGGCCAGACGGAACCCCCCAAGCGGTTGAAGAAGAACGGCGCAAAGGAAGAAGTTGATCGGTTCAAGGTGTTTTTGCACATGAAGGATAGCAAGTGCGTCGGGCTGTGCTTGACGGAGCGGATCTGGGAGTCGCATGTGGTTAAAAAGTCGGATCGCGGTGGCAATGGCAATGGTAATGGTAATAATGGCTCATCATCCATCACAGCCAGCGAGGAGGCTCAGCCGGCTGTCGTGGGCATCTCGCGTGTCTGGACGTCTGCGTCATCGCGGCGAAAAGGAATTGCCATGGATTTGCTTGATTGTGTGGTGAGTAATTATATCTACGGAATGGAGATTCCCAAGGCGCAGATTGCGTTTAGCCAGCCGACGGAGAGCGGGTGTCGGCTGCTGGAGGCTTTCTTTGGGCCCAATGAGCCGTGGCGTGTCTACAAGGAGAGCTAGGAATGAATATACAGCATTGGGATGGGAGGTTAGGATAGGTTTGGCGGGTTGGTTTTTTGAAATTTGTACTTTCATACAATCATGGGGCCTTGGGGTTATTTGCTTGGGTATCTTCTTGCGGACTGGTATTTGCTTTATTTCTTTAATAAATTGGTTTCAGGCAGCGAGGAAGGGAATATCACATTACGGATGGAACGGACTGGAGGATTTCTCTTTTGATACTTGAGAGGATTCTCGCTCGGAAAGGCGGGTTGGGGATTCATTCATTCATCGTTCATTATTCGACGTTCATAGCGGGCAAAGACTGTTTTCAGATAATTATCTACCAATTGCTAATATATTTATTTAGTTATTATTTATTTAATTTATTCATTCATTCAAACATAATAATAATAATATATGGTGGTGGTGTGTTCTCGCCCAGCAACCCCGATCTTATTGTTCTTCTTGTTCCTGACTTCAATCATTCTCCAACCATCAACCATCAACCATAACCACCATGTCTTTCCCCCTTTCTCTCCCCAACACCAGTTCTCATCTGCTCTCTCAGCATCTCGCCGGGCTCTCCCTTGGCTCTCATGCTTAGGCTGTCCTGCTTCTCCTACGATGTCTGGGTCAAATCCTTTCCGCCATAGGAAGCCCGCCGCAGCCCAGCCTGCCCCGCAACTACATCACCACTCTCCCCTATCCGCCCAGGACGAGCACCCCAGCCATAGCCCTCCAGCTAATCATTCCCCAAGGATATACGACGAAGGTGCGCATTCAAATTTAAAGCTATATATAACTTGAACGAGATATACCCGCTCGATAATCGTGATGCATTGCCGTCGACTAACTGGAACATGTACTTATACTACGCTACAGCCCCATCGCGTCCATCTCCGCGTCAGAAAACTGTCCGCATCGCCTCTCCGCCCGTCCCAACGCAGCCATTATTCCATCCCAGCCCCGGCGATCACCAGGCACCAGCCAATACTAGAATTCCGTTTCCTCGCCACGGGACGCATCGTGGCTCGCCGCCCCCGCCATCGAGAGACGACAGCTCGGGCTCGGAGGATGACTCTACAACGGACCCCTTCAATCCGGATGCTTCCGGGAACGAGCATTACGGGGCTATAGATAATAAATATGGACGGGGTGGGCCTGAACGGGAGTCTGGAGTGCGAGGAGCTGGTCACGAAGAGGAGCAGGCATTAAGTGCATCATATGGCGCGGAGCCTACGGTATTCCCTCGTGGACAGGGGGCAGCTACTTCGCGGGGAAGTGATGAATCGAACACATCTTCGCGCTCAGCTTCCAAGGGGAAGAGGGCGACTATGGATGTTGATGCTTTTACGAGAATGCTTATGACCGGAGATACGGGAGGTGGGAAGGAGTCAGTTCCCGCAACGACACAGCAGCCTAAAAATGGGCCACCCATAAGCGATAGCAGTAGCAATACAGATGCAGGATCCGCATCGAAGCAGCCTGTTTTTGACAGGCAACATATTCCGCAGGCGGAAACACCACGAACATCACACGACTTGACGACTGCAGAGGCGGACGAGGAGCGGCGGAAATTGGCTGCCTTGACCAAACCCCCGGAAAGGCAGAAACCACCGCCTCCAAAGACGAGACATGGGAAACCTATCAAACCCAATAATACCAATCAGACGTCCCCTTTAGCTAATCCAGCCCCCATTACTTCGCCGGGGCATCGCACTACGTCACCTGCCTCCATATCATCTCCGCCATTGGCACAACAGCCAGGGAGCGATGCCAACAGGCCGCTTCCTCAGCCACCGGTAGACAATCCATGCCCTTCGATGAGCATTAAGGATGCCCAGGAAGGGACAGAGAATCCGGCTTCCCTGCCACAGCCACAACAGAAGCGTCCACCTACACCTCCCATAAGTAGACGACACAGTCAAATGAAATCCAACAAAACTGGAATATCAAGAAACAACTCTGCAAGACTCTCATTGCCGCCTGGTATCAACAACCTAAACCCACCATCATCCCACAACTCATCCCCCTTAAAGACACCCCCACCGCCTCCATCACGGCGAAAAGATCGCGAATCATCAACGTTCTCCTCTTCCGATACGCCAACACCCCAAGAGCAACCGCAATCATCAGTACGTCGAAGCAGTTCTACAAAGGAAGATTCCTCGGACAAATCTAGTCTACGCAGTGTGGAAACGGTATCAATGATTTCAAACAAACGGGCCTCTCATGGCCCACCACGGCCGCCTCCTCCTCGACGCGGCGGAGGAAGTAGGGCGAGTTTGGATGATTCGCGACCCGTACTTCCTGCGGGCGCGGAGGCTGCGAACCAAGTACCAAGGACAACAGGAATGGGGACTATGAATGATGACAAGCAGAGTCCTCCGATCACGTCAGCACCGTCCCATGCTACTGACATCTTGGCTGATTTGTCACGCCTGCAGAAGGAGGTGGATGATCTACGGGGGAGATATGAAGGGAAGAAGCCGGGTGAGTGATTTGGTGGTTAAAAGATCGAAGTTGAAGAGGACACCAGTGTCTCTTTTTCCCCTCCTATCTAGGCCTTCATCTGAGCTTCTTATGCGATTCCCCTCGTGACTTTACAAGGGAAGGAATGAAAGGGATGAATTCCTCTTTGGATATCTCCTATGACGATATATCTTTACTATTTTAGCGTTGGGTATCCTTTTTGCATATCCTGCAGGGTTTGCTTATTTTCTTTGAAGGCATGATTTCTCTCTTCTTTCTTGGTATACTGCCTGTCTATTATCCATCTGCTCGTCCCACATTGACGAGCATTCAATCATCGGTACATATATACGGAATTCTATACATTGGTTACTGTTCTGGTCTTCCTACCCCAACAGAATTTTGGGATGCGAACTATGCTCACTCGAAAAGGAAGAAGTACGTTGATAGCCATGTTTTCGACATATCTTATATTTATACCGGGCCTTTCCGACTAATTCGTGGAGAAATTAGCCTCACATTCCACCCTCACTATGCCTCCCTGCATTTTGGCTTCTACTTCACCCCAACAGAACGCCCATCCACGCTCAAACCTTTTTAAGCTCTGGATACTTCGCCTCCCACATTTGCACCCTAATCCACTCCTCCAGCTCACCACCATCCCCCGGAATCCCTCCCTCCCTAGCTAATCCCTCCTTCACCGCGGTCTCAATGACCGCTTTCGCTACCTGAACACTAAGCTCTCGCACATCCTCCACATCAGCAAGCAATGGCTTATTGGGATCCTTCAGCGCAGGCGATTGCGCCGTCAGTGCCTTTGATGCGGCGACGAGCATCTTATCCGACAACAGGCGGGCACGACATAGGACGGCACCTAAACCAATGCCGGGGAAGGCGGTTGAATTGTTGCATTCCGCTGCATTGTGTGGTATGTGTTAGCTATCAAAATTGCTCCATATCTGAGTTAAAAGATGCCAAAAAAAAAAAATAAAAAAACTAAAAATAAAAAAAAAATAAAAGCCAAAAGGACAAAAAAGACAAAAAAAGACGAACCGATCTCCCTCTTCACCCCACCATACTCCACCGGCGGAAACGGGCTGCCCGTCGCAATCAGCGCCTTCCCCTCGGTCCACTGGCTAATATCCCGCGGCACCGCCTCGTGCAGGCGCGTCGGATTGCTGAGCGGGAAGATGATGGGCTGCTCGACGTGTTTGGCCATTTCACGAATGATGGCCTCGGTGAAGGCGCCCCCCTGCGTCGAGGTGCCGATCAGGACGTGCGGTTTTACTATTTTTACTACACTGTGGAGGTCTAGGTTGACCTTTGACGATGAGGAGGGCCAGTCGCTGTCATCCCGTGCAAATGATTCTTGGGCGGGTGTTAGTTTGTCGCCGTGGGATTTTAAGAGGAGGCCTGGTTTGTCGATGCACCTGGTTTAAGGGGAGAAGTTAGTTGTTTGTCACTATTGTCTAGCAATATACTGACTGTCTATTCACTAATATCTATTTGTCTATCGGCAAAGAAACGAGAGAGTACATACCAAATCTGCTTAACCGCTTCTTCCTTGGACTTCTCTGACTCCGCCGCAATCGCATCCCGAATCTGCGCCGCGATGCCCGTTCCGGCAGAACCGGCACCGAAACACACCACCCGCACATCTTCCAGCTTCACCTTGCTAACGTGCAGTCCGGCGAGAAGCGCGGCCAGCGTTACGCAGCCCGTCCCCTGGATGTCGTCGTTGAAGCAGGCTATCTGCGGCCGATAGCGGTCTAGGATGCGTTTGGCATTTTGGAGGCCGAAGTCTTCACTGAGAGGGATGTTAGCGTTGTTCACTTAGCCCAAATTTGAGAGAGAGAAAAGAAGACAAAAATGAAAAGGGTCATCAATTTCGATAGAAGATATTAAACTCACAAATGGATATACGCATTCGGATACCGAGCCCTAGCAGCTCGCACGAATTTATCTACAAACTCGTCATACTGTCGTCCACGCGCGCGCGGTTGTCGCAGACCCAGATATAGTTCGTCATTTAGCAGTTTCTCATTCTATCCGAACGAACCAAAGTAACGTCATTACATTGCACCGTTAGCCAAGAATCCAGAAGTCACGCAACCTAAAAGGAAACACTTACATTCGTCCCACAATCCAGCACAACTGGGAGCTGGCGGCTCGGATGAATGCCCGCGCATAGCGTTGTGATGACCAGCTTCGCCACCGAAATCAAGATACCTCCCGTCCCCTGATCGCCAATTCCTAGGATCTATCCTCGCAAATGCAGTCTCCCGAATCAGAAAATGAGATACACCCCATATATTCAATAAAAAACGAATATAGAAAATATCGGGAATGCAAAAGAGGGGGAAACTACCACCCACCTCCTCACCGTCCGTAACAACGATATAGTCAATATCCTTCCCGCCCCCTTCCCCCTCCCCGCCAAAGTTCGCAAGACACTCATCAATCCTATCCTGATCGCGGATGTTTAAAAAGCATCCCTCGGGCCGTCTGAAGATGCGCGAGTAGTTCTCAATTGCATCTGCCTCTGTGGGCGTGTAAATCACGCTGAACATCTCTTTGAGGTGTGTTTGGATGAGCTTGTATCGCAAAATGTCAGCACAGAAAACCAGCATGCGTTTCATCGCTTGTACTTTCCCCCCCGTGAAGAGTGAAGATATGATACTTATAACACAAGAGATAAAGAAAAGAAAAAAAAAAGAAAAGAAAAACAAAGGGGACGTACCTTGTAATATAGCACCTCATTCTGCGCCTTCATACTGGCCATAAACGTATTTTTCGCCAGGTCATCAGGTCGGCTGGAATACTGTGCGTAGGCCCTGTCGACCTGCTCATCCAGCGTTTGCACATTGGGCGGCAACAGGCCGTGCAGCTTGAAAGTTCGCCGCTCATCGTCCGAATGCGCGGAGCCCTTGTTGTAGTAGGAGCTGTCGAGGAGTTGGCGGCCCTGGGACATTGGTTAGTATAAATGGTGCACTGTTGGTTGGGTATTAGAGAAGTTATGTATAGTTTCAAATAGGGGACTTTTACCTCGTATGGACAATCGATTTGATCTTCAGCTGCTCGGGGGAGATGGCTGAATTTGGAACGAGCCATTGTCTTCGTCGTTCTTCAACGGTGTTGGTATATACTATACTAATTTGCCACAATTGCTGTCTGCCTTTCATGAATAGTTATTACCTGAATTTCATTGGGGGTACTCATCATTTCTTACGGGTATGAATTATTTCGAAGACTTGCAGCTTTGTTTATATCCGGATCCTGTACATCTACAGAAGTGATGGCACGTATGACGTAGCCAGCACCATCAGTGGCCGATAAGGACCGCGAAATCTCATTTATCTTCGAGAGATGCTACTTGATTGTTACTAGAACCGTTGGGCATAAATATACATTATATATGGTAAGTAATTATTTGGAATGATAAGAGTATATTTTTCTCTAAAAAAAGATTTTCATAACTTTGTTTGCATATGCAGCGTTCGTAAAAATACACTTAACCCTACGCTCTCCAGTAAAAGGGAGGTGCGAAACGGACTGAGTAATCTCACGGCTTATGTTTTCCTTTGGCGTATGAGCGACTTTTCACATCTCCGGGATTCGTACAAAGCCAATGCGTTGCATTGAATTGACAGAAAAGAAAGGGAAGATAGCTAAAATAACAGCAGAATTAACGAAGACAACCTGACGTGCCGCCAAAACACGACATTTCAATCAAAGAGGGTGGGAAGACCAGGACATTATTGCCGAGGTGAGGCCGAAAGGGAAAAGACGGGGAAGCCCTAAGAGATAAAAGCAGGGGTAAAAGTAGAAGGAGATTGCGTTATCTCAGGAAGGAAAAATAGAATTAGAAAATATGAAAAACTCCTTCGATCCCGATCCGAATTCCATAACTGCCAAACATTCAAACATGAAACAAAAAAACACGCATTTAGACATAAACCTGTAGAAATCCCAAACAATTCGTACATGCGTTTCTCGTTTTCCCTCGCATTATTCAAGCTTCTCTTGCCACCCTTCACATCACATTTGTGTTTGTGACGACAATGGCTTGGACGGAATCAAATCATTTACCACCGGAATCAACAGGTTCCGGCGGCCGAGCAGCCGTGTCCACAACGTCGGGATCATAAGTCATACCGTCGACCATCCGCGCATCCACATCGACATCAGCATTGCCCACCAACCGCGGCTCCGGTGTACTAGACCCCGCTGGTGAAGGTGATGAGACAAAAGACGCACTTTCCGCGTTAGAGCTTGGGTGCATGTATGCGGATAGATGACCAGTCGGTGGCCTATTGGTCGCGGGGCTATTTCCACTGGCAATGCCACGGTTGGAAGAGACAGACATCCTAGCCGCAGAGGTTGACACTGGCCCGCTGATAGTGCTGCTTGCTCCTTCGCCAAAGCCGACGAGACTGGAGTTTCCTTCATCGCTCAATCCGCCTACACTGGAGACACCGTCATCGTCGCCTAGCCTGTCTTGATCGAGTATGTCGCTGCCACTGGCCCAGGTTGTGCGTCCACCAATGCTGCCTGTAGCGCTTGCACTCCCAACTGTGCTTCGTTCCTTAAACTGTGACTGGAGATGGTCGAAATACCCTGGGGGCTGAACGGTAAAACCTCCCGGCATCCCTTGAGGGTTTGCGGAAGAAGTTACCCCGGAACCGTTAGACCTTGTGGTGGCTACCCGCTCTAAACCCGCTAAGCGGGAGATACGGTCTGCGCGTTCTGCATCTAGAGTTGTTGTTGAAGTTTCTGAAGCGTTGGATGATCGATGCGCATGGCGAGGGCGGTGCCGGTGACCTTGATGGCCGTCTTTGATAGCTGTTGTGGAGACTGCGGAGAGGGACGTAGTGCCGGAATTGGGTGTGCCACTAGTTAAAAAGTGACTGTCAGCACATTCAATGACCAGTTCGTGTTTTTGCGCAATTGCGAAAGTAGCCGGATGGAATGAGGGGATTCTTACGGGCCCATGTCTGACGGTGTCACTGGGTCAGATGGCGGCGGGGGAAGATCAATCAAGGTAGGAGTCGTCATTCTGACAAGGCCTTCGACCAGGAAGAGTATTAAATTGTAGAAGTAGCAATGAATAATGTGAGGGACACAAATTTGCGAATGCGAAGCTCGTTATCGGTGGAGTCGGAATGCGACAGTTGCCCCCCTTGATACGCGTCTTTTTTTGTAGCACTTCAATCCTAGTCCAAACCCCGCAATGGCTTCCTTACTTTTTTTTTCTCCCCCTTGTCACACAATGAACGTCCTGGATCTTATGATAATAAGCGGGCTAGGATGAAACAACAAGACTAGGTAATTTTGACCAATGGCGTTTGAATTGAGTGAGTCGGGCGACAGGCTTCGAGGCGGGGTGTGTAAGGGGATTCGATAGCCTTAGTTAATTATGATCAGTTATTTAATTGACAGTGAGAGCGAAAAGTTGCGTTATAGATTGAAGGAAGGCAAATATGCTGGTAAGCCGTGACAGTACACAGCAACAGCAAGGCTGGGTTGCAGGCGCAAATGCGATAGGAGAGCGAAGGCAAGCAGTGGATGTCGTAATTCTCGATGGCTGAAAAAGCAAATCCAAACTTTAGCAATGTCAGTAGCAAAGTAGTCTGTTGACGATGAGAGACAGTATGGGCATTCAACAGCAGAGCAGCGTGTAGTATGTCTTTGTTTTTGGTGATGATGGGTGAAGATGAGATGAAGAAGTCGCGGATGTTTTTCTGGGGACAGGCCCGGCTGACGTCATCAACCGCCGGGGCTTCCCCACGTGAATCAGAGAGGATGAGGATGATTTATTCCAATTCTCCGATTCCTAATTGATTCAATATCGCACTATTGTTATCGCTGTTGATTTTTCCTTCTCCCTATGTAGGCAACGCATTCAATCCCTGTCGCCGCAATGTAAATATGGCTGCAAAGGCCACTCAGTGAACCAATCGAAGCCAAAGATACTAGTTGACTCGAGATTGCAGCAGGAAGTGGCTAATTCTTGAGTATTCCATGAAAAGGAGAAAAAAAGAAAGTGAAAGGGAACATCCATAGAAAACAAAAAAAAGCAAAAGCATCATCATTGACATTGCAAACCCCCCCATCCTTCACCGAATCCCGCAACACCGAATGCACACAACTTCCAATTCATCTCCACGAACACCTTGCCGCAAGATAGCCTTCCGCCGTTTCCAGACCTGATTTTCAGAATTCAAACCGCAATCACAAAATCATGTACACTTTCTTCCTCGCGGCTTCTGCTGTTGCACCGGAGCTGGCACGCTCATGCGAGTCTTGCACCGCTTCATCAGGGCACTCCAAAGGCTTTGTCTTCGAAACAGAGCTTTAAAAACTCCGGGTCTTCTAGAAGAGAGACCAAATTGGTCCCGCATGACATTACCAGACAGCAGCGTCGAAGCAAGCCGTCTGTCTCTGGCGTGTTTTTGTAAACGTAGCGGATGTCTTCCACGGAGAGGAATGGGCATGGTTGCTCCCTAACAGCGAAGATGAGCTGGTTGTGGATTTGAGTTTTGAACCAAGGGGCTTGGATTTTGACCACGAAGATGTAGGAAGAGAAGAAGAGGCGGGCACTGGCGCTGCCACTTTTCGGGCTCTCAGAAGGCTCTTTGTGTCGATTGACTGATTCGGAACGCAGGTCCTCCATTATTTGCGATGATCAGATGGGTTGGACATACTTTTTATCAAATGGTTTTTGCTTCACAATCAGGACATCCTGATGCCAGCTTGCGACACTTACAAGGCACTTCCAACTCGGATTGAGTAAGGTTGATGTTGCTCATGAAAATCTCTCTATCGTGACATTTCCCCGTATAAAGCCACTGGAGAAATACAGCGACGGTCTTGACGTCGTTGTCTGGCAGTTTGATCACGCCATCCTTCGCTTCCGAAAAATTGTGACGCCAGCATGCCGCGGAAGAAAAGGCTTTGAGATTTGAGCAATCCCTCGTGGACGCTGAAGACCTTCACACGCTCTTTGCCAACGTGAGCCTGAATCAGAGGGGTTGTGATAAACCTGTTTATAAGTTAGTAACGGTACACGCTGGTCTCCTGATACGGATTACCTGCTTCCACAAATTGGGGGAATGATCGACATACGGCTCGAGGGCAGGCAGTCTTAGCACCTCGTCATCCTGGTCTGAGGGAGATTGGTTGTCCGCCATTGCGTTGAAGGATACCGGAACTGACTTGCGTGTATGGTTCTTATGTAGCAGTGGTTGGCGGAAGTATGATAATGCCAATAGGGAATGATTCTTTGTAAAGCCGAGGAAGATGCAGCGGATGCCGGGATACAGCAAACTTTGACTGGGTCAGCAATTCCCTTTAAGGGAGGTGTTCTGAGCCGTGATCAACATGCTGAATGTGACACAAAAAAGAGGGCCGGAGGCGGAAACCAATCAATTGGAACAGGTAGCAAGTTTGGTAACTGGAAAAAAAAAAAAAAAAAGACTGGGAACTTTGTGAGTTGAACGTGGAGAGAGGCAAGTAAAGGAACAAAGGTGTGGGAGTCGAGAAGGTAGTGAGTTATACCAGGCAGTGATGTTGCTGATTGCAAAGTGGCGACTGATGATTTCGTGTGTCAAATATGGGCTAAGAGGCTAGGCCTCAAATACGGAAGACAAGTTATACCAGGTAGTTAGGGTGTAGTTGCAAAGATCCGAGGATCGCCGGTATCTAACAATGAGAGCTGTAGGTGGAAAGCAGATGTTGTAAATGTTGAAAGCACCAGCGAGTTACACCAGTCAGTTGTGTTGGAAGATGCAAAGAGTTTGTTGAAGGCTTGACCTGTCGAAAATGATCTGATGCTCGATTGATTTCATATGACCATAACACTGAAAAGTCTCACTTTGCCCGCTAGGGAAATACAAAAGGAGGCCGTGGCTGATGTCTCACTTGTTTTGCTGTTCTCACTTGATACGGAGGGTTTTCTCACCACGTTGACACTGAAAGCAGCAGAGAAGGAGTCCTAGCGACGCTGGACGCTCACTGAGAACGACTACTTCCTGCGATTGAGAATGCCAATGGGCTGCCCTTTGCTCGCGACGCTGATGCGCTCACAGTTATTCCTTGGGCCCTTAAACAGCCTCGCTATGCGTTGTCCGTGCCGGAATTATACTAGCTTTTTAAATCGTATACGCAGAAACCACAGTATGTCTGACCGGGTATTGCTGCATATGCATATGGGATGGTCTAATTGACGCGACCAGAGCAAATCTTGAGTCGAGAAAAGCGCATGTGCTACCGACATACGAGCCATCCCTACTTGAAGCACGGTTTAAGGTGTTTCGAGAGCTCCATCCTGATTCATAGATGCCTGGTCGGGGTAAGCATTGACCGTATTGTTTCTATTGACAAGCCGCTCGTATCACTATGGCAATCAAAAGACGGGTATTTGATCGGTTTCCATCATCCATAGACATGTAGCTCGACCTCTGGGCGGCAGTCTATTGAGTTTCTTCGACTTGAACGGATAGAAGATCTTGATTGAAGTTCTGGATACTTTTTGAAGCATCCAAGCAACGAGTATGAACATTTTGAACCACCTGAGAATCGTGCATGTTGGACTGTCCAATAGAAGCACATTTTCTGACAAACAACAGCGTTCCTAGTCCCTCCAATGGATTTGACTTATGTGTATTCCTAGAAAAATCAGCGTCTGCGTCGAAGTAATCCAAGTAAGAAGGATGAGATGTCGTCGAGCGGGCCAATCAGAGCATTCTGCCAGGCTGCTGAATCCAGCCACACGCCCTACGAGCACCGCCACACCGCCTTCCCGAAGCGTGCTAGTGCTTAGCCTCAGCGCGCCCACAGAAAAATGTTTGTTCCGCCAACTGCTCCTCCTCCCCTCCTCCCCTCTCCCCCTCTCCTCTCCTCTCTTCTGTCCCCCACCTCAGCTTCATCTGCCCCCTTCCACCCCTCGTCCGCCCCCCTCCCGCCATCCTTGGGATTACTGGCTCCGTGCCCCTTGATCCTGCTGCTACGTCAAAAGGCCCTGTCCACTCACAGACAGCCACATATTCATTCCGCCGCTCTCTCGTTCGCATAACAATTCACTACTGTTTCAAGCGCTGGCATTCACTTGTCAAGCTCGGGAGATACCAAGGAATACGTATTCGCTTATCTGTTTGCTAGGAAGCCTTCTTGTGGGTGGTTCGAGCAAAGTCGCCTGCGTTTCAGCCACTGGTTACGTGCAGAGATAGATATCCGCGATAATAAAGCGAGGCAAACGCTTCAAACGGAAGAACCCTAAAGGTCCTCTTCGCCGCGGACGATATATAAAGGTCGCGTACTACACGGCATCTAGACATTTGGAATCTTAGCTTTTGATTCCTGCCTCTTTTTGTCGGAGCTTTTGCGAACTACTCTGTTCTCTATCGTGTCATCAACGCCTTTACGCCGTCTTTGTTCTGTGACTTTGAGTAGTCATGGCATCTCCAACCCAGTTTGCGTGTAAGTAACAGCCCCCAAGTTTGCCAAGATTATCTCTTGTGCGCTTGCGGAATCATATTGACAACTCATCAGACCGAACGCAAAAGGGTATTGCTATCGTGGATGCATCTCCAGTCTATGAGTCATTACCCGGGTTTACGAGGTATTAAATAAACGAGTAATCAATCCCTTGCGATAACTAATTGCTGATTGTTCTGCTGTAGACCGGAGGGTAACCTGCGCTGCTGCACTTACTCCCCATGCGGCCGGTATTACGCTTATGCGACTCTTGAAGGGTACGTAGTTTTTTCTCAGTCCTTAAACTTTCCTGCGTGACATTTCTAAGAATATTTCAATAGTGTCGTTATCATCGATCCCTCTGTTGGCCACGTAATCGCTACGCTCCCGGCCGATAATGTTTATGAACTGGGCTTCTCCCCTCTTGGAACATATATCATTACATGGCAACGACCTTCAAAGGACGAGAATGGAGATGCCGTCAAGAATTTGAAGGTTTGGAGGGTCATTGAAAAGTCTTCTGGCGATAATGGCGATAGCCAAGACCATGCCATTGTTGGCAGTTTCGTGCAGAAATCTCAGACTGGGTGGAATCTCCAATACACACCCGACGAGAAGTACTGTGCGCGAGCCGTTACCAACGAGGTTCAATTTTACGAAAGCGGGCAGTTAGGGAAGGTGTGGAACAAGCTGCGGGTGGAAGGAGTTGCGGATTTCGCCCTGTCCCCAGGGAGGAATAACTCAATCGCCGTCTTCATCCCAGAGCGAAAGGTTGGTCGCTCCCAGCGCAATTTCTGTCATATTTCCAACTTTTGCTAACGAGTTTCTCATTATCCAGGGTAGCCCTGCATCCGTCAGGGTCTTCAATGCACCACAGTTTAGTACCCCTGTTTCGCAGAAGAATTTCTTCAAGGGTGACAAAGTTCAGCTGAAGTGGAACAACACTGGAACGACCGTTATAGTCCTTGCGCAAACCGATGTCGACAAGTCTGGCAAGAGTTATTATGGGGAGACCACTCTGTACCTCCTGAGTGCCAATGGAGCCTTTGATTCGAGAATCGATCTCAGTAAGATTATTGTTCGTCACGCACACCATGTATTATTGCTAATTGCTTCCGAATAGACAAGGAAGGTCCCATTCACGATGTCACATGGTCGCCGAACTCGAAGGAGTTCGGTGTCATTTATGGATATATGCCTGCAAAGACTACTATTTTCAACACCCGCGCCAAGGAAACACATTCATTCGCCCTCGCTCCTCGAAACACCATTATATTCTCCCCTACTGGAAGATTTGTGATTGTGGCCGGGTTTGGCAATCTTGCTGGCCAAATGGACATCTATGATCTTGAAAAAGATTACAAGAAGGTAGCGACGATTGAAGCGTCCAATGCCAGCGTGTGCGAGTGGAGCCCCGATGGCAAATTCATCTTGACTGCCACCACGAGCCCGAGGCTCCGGGTTGACAATGGAGTCCGCATTTGGCATGTGGGAGGTGGATTGATGTACAACGAGGATTTGTCTGAGCTGTATCAAGTTAACTGGCGGCCCCAGTCAGCAATCACTCATCATCCACCAGAAAACCCGTTCCATCCTATGCCCACTCCTCATCCTTCAGCGCTTGAGTATCTGGCTACCAGAAAGGCTCCCTCAAAACCAGCCGGGGCATATCGACCACCTGGTGCTCGTGGACAAAGCACTCCACTTGCTTTCAGACGCGAAGATGAAGGTGGGGAGAAATTCGTCCGGGACGAGTCATCCACCCTTGGCAGTGGCAATGCCAATGGATTCGGGAAGCCTAGACGACGCGTCGTCCCCGGCGCTGAACCAGCAGCGGAGTATCTTCCACCTGGAGCTGCACCCGGAGGCGGGGTGACACTCCCTCCTGGGACGGAAGCGGACGAGAAACTTTCCAAGGCTGCCGCGAAGAATAAGAAGAAGCGCGAAGCAAAGAAAGCCAAAGAGATGGCAGAGAAGTCCAGTGGTTTGGGGGCTGACGCTGGAACAGATTCAGCTGTCCCAACGGGCCCTAGCGCTGATCGTCGGGATCGAAGAGGCCACTCACGCAGCCGTTCTCGGGGATATAATAGTTCCCAGACACTCGATCCTAACAGCTTCAACCGTCAGAACCGCGACCGAAGCCGCAGCGCTCACCGCAGACAGCGAAGCGATAACCAGAACCGCTCCAGCGCTAGTCCGAACCAGACTCGCCCGAACGTCAACACCCGTGCTCCTCCCAACGGCACGCCAGCAGCCGCGCCTCCTGATGTGACGGTAACATCACCAGCGACCCCCGGTGGATCGACGCAAGATAAGAAGATTCGCGGCCTTTTGAAGAAGATGCGTGCGATTGATGAGCTGAAGATGCGTGTTGCGGGCGGTGAAAAGCTCGAGGATACGCAGTTGAAGAAGATTCGGACTGAGGAGGGAGTGCGGAAGGAGTTGGAGGCTTTGGGATGGACTGGTTAGATTAGATGTTATAGTATATGGGGAATCGCATTTAGGAATCAATTAAGGTGTTGAGAGAACATTTGGAAGGCTATGTGCTGATTTCTTTTGGTTATATGGCCTGGTGTGACGCTGACGAAGGAGCTCCTATTGTTGCCCACACGGCATTCATGATAGATTTATGGATCTACCATGATCTTTGGTTTATATACAGATAAAGATCAATACATACATTATTCGAATGCCATATTTAAGATTTCATTGTTCGGATGGTTTGTTCTGATACCTTGCAATTGATCTCTCGCCTATCTTAGGCGTGGGCGCCTGGGCGCTTAAAGCAGACCTGCGCCACGATATTGATTGCTAAATCCGTGCATGGCTTGCGTAATATGAAATGTGTCGCAATCAACTTTGATCATATGTATATAGTCTTTTCCTTTTTCCATTCATAACAGACGAGCGGGGTTGTCGATGTCCCTGATTGCTATGTTTGGGGGTTGCCACAGCCCGGCGCGTATTTCTCAACCATGACTGGCCTGACGGTATCAGGAACACTTCGACAACCAAACAACAGCCAATAACATATCCTTAAGGAAGCAATCGTTCGTCGACGAAACTGCAGCAAATCATAGTATGGGAAATACCTGAAAGATGATGAGCCTGTCCCCGGCCCCTTGTTGAGGTTACCGCCCGTTCGCGCCGGGTTACCCCTGAACTCACCCACTCCTTCAAGACATCCTTGATGGGCGGTTGGCGGGTTGCAGGCTTGTCGAACCACTCGGCCGGCCGTTGTTAAAGATGCCCTCTCCCCAGCTGGAGCCGGTGGATTCGCATTTTCCGTAAAGGATGTGATTTATTAGAATAATGCATCTATACCGCCCGCTCGAATTCTCACCCAAATACATGACCGCCAGAACTTCCACCCATAAGCGTCGACATGCAGACGACGGCCAACAGCGGTAATTTAAGCAAATGCAAAAACAATAATATATATACAAAACCAATATCCAAAAACCGGGCCAGCATCGCTTGAGATGACCAGTGTTCCCACGTTGACAACCACCTTCACCCCCTCCCCCTCCTGCCTCAGCGACTACTACATCTGGAAGCAAGACGACGGGTGGAATTTCAACAGTCTCGGGCCGCAGCCAACGCCCGCTTGTCTCCCATCGGGCTGGGATAGCGCCAGCACCGCTTACTTCTCACCGGGAATCTGTCCGTCCGGTTACTCCGCCGCCTGCTCGACGGTAGTGCACATCCACACCGTCTCGGAGACGAGAGCGACATGCTGTCCAAGGTGTGTATGAATAAGCTGGGATAGCAGCGACACGCACAGCATTTGAACATATAAAAAAAGCCATCCTCTGACACGACTGATAACAGCGGCTACGCCTGTCAATCCGCCACTGACTGGCCGTGGTACACGGATCACCCATGCACCTACGCTGCTGCCAACACGGAGACGTGGAAGTACACCTCGACCACTTCTGGGGGCTGGTATACGGGGACCACGAGGGCCCGGCGTGATGCGAATGCTTATGGAATCTCTATCCGCTGGCAGGCGGGTGATACTATTGCACCGACAGCCATTTCATCTGGTTATGATGCGGACTTCTTTAGCGAAAACGGATACACCTTCTGCTCCCTCATCGTCTAGTACTTCGTCTTCAACATCCCATCCGGCCAATAATGCAGGTCTGTCCGCGGGTGCAAAAGCCGGCGTCGGCGTCGCATGTGCTGTGACCGTGCTATGTTTTGCGTTTGTTGGATTTGTGATGGTGAGGCTGCGTAGAGGGCCTGCTGGGACTGCTGCTAATATCAAACAAGGGACACAAGAGTGGCCAGCCGAGCTTTACGAGACTGGAATAGTAAGGGAGTTGGACAGTACTAGTGTTGAGCGGCCAAAAGAGTTGGATGCGAGGACCGAGATGTTGGCGGTAGCGGTGGAGTTACCCGCTGATGGGAAAGGGGGCTGGGATGGGAGCAGAGGGCGATGAGGCTCTAATAGGGCAGGACGGGACGTGATAGATGTTATGATGTGTTATGAATGCAATTTCGAGGTTTTCAGGGGAATGTATAACTTTGTGATCTGTGGATGAGACTAGACTTCTATATCAGGAGCGTGCATGAAGGAGTTTTGTATTTATCGGAACTTCGCAACCTTACACTTTCTCTGTGGGAACCCAGGGTTTTCCAAATACACAATGTTCATTTAACTACATAGTTTATTATTTGATAAATGAAGACTCCACAAGATCTTCATGAAAACTGTCAAGAGAGCCATCCGAATCTCAATGAATCAGGCTTCATAGCAAGAACCGGTCATTCCCCCTTTCCAACCTTCTGCCCCCAAACCTTATGAGCAGTCGTATAAACATGAATCCCCCGATTATTCAGATCCTTCCTAACCTTCGCCAACAAAACCTGCACCTCCTCAATGCTCCACCCAAGCACCTTAATAAACAACCTGAGTGAGAAGGCCTCCGCCCCCTGCGACACCATCATGTGATTGTATGCCCCGAGCACCTTCAAATGCGGATCCTTTGCCCACGGACCCAGCGGCAGCACATACTCCTTATGCACAATGTTGGTAAAGCCGGCCTCGCGCACCCACTTCTCCAGATCCTTGCCAGGGTTCGGGTTGCGGCCGATCATGTAACCGGCACGTGGCATATCGGCGCCCCATTGCTGGAGCGTGGTGCCGTCGAGGGTGCCATCGTCGCAGCGGTAGGTTAGGTCGAAGTCGGTAAATTCGGCCGGCGTAGCCGTTCGGGGCGGTGTGTCTATAAATATTCTGTTAGTTAGGATGTCCCTAATTCTGGAGTTTCTGCGGTTTCATGGACAAAAAAATGCACACACTTGTAGATTTGTTTGACGAGACGAGGCCAGTCCTTGATAGAGTAGGACATGTAGCGGCAGTGGATATAGTCGAATGATGTTGTGTAGGTGAACTCCTCTTCTACATCGTCGATTTCGAATTTGACATTTGGGGGTACAAAGGTTGGTTGGATGGGTTGCATGTCGACACCGAGTACCTATATGGACCGTATGATCTCTGTTAGAAATCCTGCTGTAGTAGAAAAGCCTCATCAAGTCAAGCCCGCAATTTGACACTTAATTGGAGTCAAGGGAGAACGCCAGTATTTAAGCAAAGACCGAACTTACCTGTGCGGAGGGATGGTCATCCGCTGGAATGTACTACTTATCAGTAGTTTGATATGCCAATATTTACATATTAACGCAGTCTCACCGAATTCAATACACCAAAGGCCAGTGCCCTATTATAGTCAGTTTCACTACTCTGTTCGAAGGCTATATTGTACACGTACACAGCCAACATCAAGAACTCTTTGAACGTTCTTGGGAATAGGGGCTTCCAAAAGTTTTGCCGTGCTGCATCACTCTGAAAATGTGGTGCATCATATCAAGCCGATCGCTTTCAGCCTAATTATTATGTTTTAGAAAAAATATATGAGGAAATAGAATCGCTTTGAAGATACCTCATCGTTTGGTCGAAGGTATTCTAACATTGAGAAATATTGACATTAGTAACCAGATTCCATATTAATTATGCCAGAGTTAGCACTTACCGGACCCCTTATAGCTATGTTTCCGGACAAAAGAGTCAGAAATGATCTGTATTCCTAGGTGAGTGATAGTCGTGAAGGTGTTCGATCTTACGCATGGTATCTGTAAAATCCATACAGATCAGTAAGGGAAGAGAACAAAGTCTTGGAGACGCAAGTACCTTCTTCCAAATTCATATTGATTTTCCATCACGCTGCTTACAAGTGAAGCTGAATACGCAGATCTGAAAGCCATTAAATCAGTACTGTAGACGCTCATGGAGCGATTCCACGGGATAGTCTTCCGGAACTGCACACATTTCTTCTCCGAGAGTTGATTCGGTGTCATTCTCGTACTATGTTCGCGAGCAAAGAATTAACCTTCATGTTTTGATGCCTTGGAGAGACTATCGTTCTTAAAGATAAAAAAGAGGATACTAACCTCCTCATCCACACCAATTGGCTGATAATAGTGGTGCTGTATCCTGTCTCCTCTAGGCTGCTGAGAAGCGTCGGATGATGTTGTGTCGGATGAAACAATCTGCTCAGGCTTCGCAGTTACAGGCCCGCGGGATGGTAACTCTGATGCCATTGTTCATTCAGATAATTCCTTAAAGTGTGGAACAACAAATAAACCGCTCGGATTTAAAGGAATATCATCAAGATACGGAGTATTTTCTCCAGAGATGAGGGGAGAAAAAAATGAGTCGGAAACTTTCCGGCGGGGGACGAGATATTCGAAGAGTTCAAATTATAAGGAGGACACCACCACTGTCCTGGACTACCTAGGTATACTGGCAGGCCTATGCCTTGACCCTTGTAGGATTCAATTAAACGCTGACTCGCGGCAAACCGGCCGTTGTCAAAGCCGCAGTAGTGACGATCACCCATGGCGTATCCCTTGATCCTAGCCCGACAGAACCAATCAATCCGTTCAAACCCCTGCAGGGAAAAAGAAATCTTTTGAGGGGAACTTCATCCTGTACTCTTTTTCCCCACTGCCATTATCAGTTCCGGTCTTTCTGAAACGTCGAAATCAGCAACAGGGGGGCGGGAGAGAGGTTCGCAATAACTAGTTGGCGCGATAGCACAGGTTTCAAAACCTCAAGATACTTTCAACACCGATGATTTTGTGGGCGAAGTGGAGACCAGAAGACATGGATTGCAAAAAAAGGATCCTTGAAGAAAGACGTTGTCTTTCCATGCCCTTCAAAGGTAGCTCCTGAGGAAGTTGGGAACTCGGTTATCCGAAAAAGCAATGCCGCCGGGTTTTTGCTAGCCGCGTCTGTAGCTGTACTTCTGAACGGAAACATGACGCACACAACATGGTAAAACCAATTTCCATGACAATAACCCCAGAAGATTAATAGAGACCGTGTGTTTCAAGAGTACTTTTGTTGTTCTTTTGACCAAGTAATCTGAACAGCCGCAGAGCAGGTTCCCAAATGAATCTTGCATTTCAGAAGATCTGGGAAGCATGAGATAGTATATTTTAGCCTCCTTGACAAACTTAAACTAACAGAACGGCCCTCAGACACTGTCGTGCCGTTTTATTTTCACTCATCTGCTGGCAGAGTTATTCCATAGACACAATATCGCTGGCGTTGGAAAGCCTGCCGGAGGCTCTCGGCCATAAACGCGACCATATATGACGAAAAAGATCCTTTCGAGCAAAAAGTATCCATAGGCGACAGATCTCCTGACTTCGTACTTAAACTTCGAGGCATTCGAGCTGTTTGTACGAGGAAGACGTCGAGATTTTGAAGTCGAGGAGAAAGATGAGTTCCGAACCACTCCTTCACACGCCTTGCTATCTCACGAAGTTCTGTGGTGCAACTGCATGCGCAAATAAAGGCCATTGCCATAAGTGTGACCATTAGCCCTATGAAGTTGATATTGGTGTAGCTGCCATCAAGAAGAAGCGCATGGCCACACAGTTTCTTGATGAGTTTCTCATTCGATAAGAAAACCCCTTGTCTCTCTCCAGTAGCCAAGGAGAGCAGTCTGAACCGTGTCATCAGCATTGAGTTTTCAAACCAAGAGGCAAGTTCTTGTTTCCAT
This sequence comes from Helicocarpus griseus UAMH5409, assembly GCA_002573585.1. Lineage (NCBI taxonomy): Eukaryota > Fungi > Ascomycota > Eurotiomycetes > Onygenales > Ajellomycetaceae > Helicocarpus > Helicocarpus griseus. The sequence goes on from PDNB01000202.1 coordinate 41,435, forward strand.
TGATCCACTGAATTAATGCGGATGTCCGTAGTGTTCCATGTTGTGAAAAATTTGAGACAACAATGCCGCAACGCCTAAAGATTCCACGTAGTGCAGTGTGTTCATTCTGACTAGCTCATCGAACGCTTCAAGTTCATCCAGTGTTTCCTGATCCAGTGAGGGATTAAGACGCTGGATCAAAGCCATCTTGGAAGATGCGCACACGGCCACGGCACCAGTGGAGCAATATTGATATTTCTCTATACACCCAAGCGCAGTATATTCATAATCAGGCCAATATGTCTTCACCGGATGTTCATAGTGCGCCGAGTAAAGGTGATCCTCGATAGGTTCATGGTATCGGGTCCTCCCGGCGTTATATAAAATAATAAAAATCTCGCCGTCAAATCTTTCCAGGTCGGGGTGCAAAGGGGGATGGTGGCTTACAATCAGACCATCCGAGTTCTCAGTAAACTCGACACCCCAATATCTGAGATCTGGAGCGTTACCTTCCAACCAAAAGTTTTCGTCATATCCGTCAGTAGCACGGCGAGCCCTACCGCCTGGAAAGGATAATCTCTGACGAAGGATACGAGCGGGACCACCTTCATAGGTTTTTGGATCGGCATTGGCGAACATCAGCCACGAGGTGCCATTAGAGTCTTGAATGATGAAACGGTCTAATTGCAAAGGTGCGCATGTGAGCCGGCGACTAACACGTAACCGGGATCGAATATTGATTCCATAGTCTCGCAGGGTCATGTTCACATATTCAAGCTGGAGTGCTTAAACAGGATTATGACAAGCCGTATTCGCAAAGGGACAGTCGATATCCGAAGTTGTGTGCAGGACAGGACGATCAAAGAGAACACCGTCGGGTCTCCCGCATGAATCTCGAATCCCGGACACGTTATACCAGCACTTTTTATACATATTAGCGGCAAGCGCTGCTTCCTTTTCACGAAGACCTCCATCACCGTTGTAACATCCGCTCCATACTTTAGACTGAACTACTGGAGTTTCAAGCCCTCCCGTGAGTGACCACGGTATCAAAACACTGAGGCAAAGAAAGACGAATAGATTGAGCAGAGCGACAATCCCAAACCAAAGCGAAATAAACGGCGTAGCATCGCGGTGAGCATGTTTTTTTCTCCCTCGGAATACCATGAGCTTCGCGGAACGAAAGAAGATAGACAAAGCTCTCTGCTGGGTGAGATTCAGTAGGGAATCGGGATTGTCATTGTCCGGGAGTTGAATCGGTCGTGTAGCCTTGTTAACAGCCAGGCGAATAATTTTCCAGACCCTCGTTTGAGTATATGCGAGAAGTATAGTAATGAATGCCATAAAGGCAATGGCCTCGTTGTCTGTCAGTGTGATTGGCCATGCCCTGTGTAAAGGTTGGCTATAATCCCGCCAAAGGTATTTTTGGACATAGACACTAGACATATCTAAAGAGATAGTACGTAGTAAAAGTTGGTTTCTAGAGATCTGTCAACCGTATAAAACCACCGTTCCGTTCCCTGAGGGATTAAATCCTAATAGAAACTGCAGTTCACACAATCCGAGCTCAAGATCTCCGGTAGTTTTTAAATAATGAACAGTCTCTAAATAACATGTTGACTTACACAATATGCGACTTGGTCCTATAAATGGAAGCCAGCCTTGTAGGCGGACTTTGGGACGGCCGATGTTATCTGGAAGTCCACGAATGGGTTTCCTCCAAGTGTGAATGGCTGAAGGCATTAAAACCAGTGTAACGATGCGTAGCACAGCACACACTGCACAGACCTCTTCTTCATCGCAAGAAGGGTTGTTTGCCCCGTGTCTGCTAAGAAGGGGTATGAATCTGTAGTGGGGTTAGGGTCTAATATACACACAATACCCACGAACTTCGACGAATGCGCCTACAAGACCAAAACCTCAAGAATAGTAGTCGGGCGACTCGCGCATCGCGTTCCGCCATCGGGATCTCTTGTAACCAACATACTAACACGGAGTAGATCATGCGTAGAGAGTGATGAGCGAACCACTCATGCCTTCGCTGCTTCGGGTGGCTGATAACAGTACACTATATCGATCAGCCAAAATTTGAATGAAAGAGTTAAGGTTGAAAAGCATCATGGTAATACCTCTCCCAGCCGTGGTTCGTTGGATAACGAATCAAAAGATTTTGGATCCATAGTGGTTACCTCTGTCGAATGGAAGACTCCCGATTTCACCACTAAGAAAGCCGCTGCAGCTTGTAAGCCGCTTTTACAATGATCATCAGAGAAGTGGAAGTGAAAGCTGACTCGTGTGAAGAGCTGGATGGCGAAATGTCCTCGCCATGAGAAGTACTGAGTATTTAGCTTGGAGAGAAATGTCATGGGAAAGGAGTTTCAACGACAACAGCAGGTGGATTTGTCGGCGTCTCAAGATGAAAATGAAGTAAGGGGTTCGCCGTAGAAACGCCGACATTTGTTTCTTCTCCAGTAGGTGGATGTCCTTCGAGAACTCGAAGCCCAGTTGTTCAGCTCAAAAATACTAGTTAAGTTAGTGGAGTTATCCGCTAACAACTAGTTATTAATACTCCGTACAGTGCTCTATCTTGGCATCAAACTATGTTACCCGAATCCGACTGCCCCCTTTTTACTCAGATGGAAAAGGGCGCGGTTACGGTCTTGCAGAGAACAATGCAGGCAGAAATTGATTTGTACTGGTAATATCACCATTGGAATATCATGATTACCTAGGTAGTTACAATACTCCTCCACTAATCAACCCGAGAATAGAAACCCTTCTTCATGAAGCCCGCCGCCTATAACTGACGAGCTCGCAACAGGTCAATTGGCATCCCCAGCCGATAAAAAGCAGAAAACATGGCCATGGACTGATATGACTAGCCTTGTACTACAGTCGCTTTGGCCCTGGGCCCAGTGATTTTAAAAAAAAAAAAAGAACCGAATCCATCCACGAATTTCTCCGTGCAATTGTATTCGACCGTCAGTCGTCCTAGCCCTGAGCAGAACAAGCATTTGGTACGCTAACGGCACTTCCCGGGACACTTCAAGCAAACGGATTCACTAGAAGTTCGAGATGTCAGAAATGCTCTCTTGTGAGCTGAGCCGAATATAGGATGCCTCCTTGTGCAGTTCGCATTGCATACCAAGCAAATTTAACCATCGGACCGGCGTCCAATCGGCAAATTGGGAGTTTTGCGAAACATTCGTGACAGTTTGCGTATGTGCATTTGCCAGAGACCATATCGTCGAACTGATCTGCAACCGGAATGCCAGAGACAAGGGAAGCCAGGGTGGCTATTGCGGCAATGGCGAAGGAGAAACGCATCTCGATGGATTTGAACGTTGGAAGCTGGTTATTGTTTGGAAGGATTGTGAGTAGTAATGATGGCAACGACTAGAGGTAAAAGTAAGTAAGTATACGGGGTAGGGGAATGCGCGGCTTTATAGCACTTTCGCATCCCCTGGGTAATCCTACTTTGAAGAGAGCCTACTCCCATCGACCGCGAGCAAATAGGTGCAATTACAACAGTTGGAGTTAAGTAACCCACGGAGGAGCGAAAATAAATTGCTTTTTTTCATCATTGTTCTTTGTTCTCAAAGCCTGCTTGTTGTCGCTGAGTTGGAAGTTGGAAGATCCCAATGCAAGCTTTCTTTGGAATCACAGGCAATATTGGTTGGTCGCTTTTGCATTTATGCAAGCCTTGGATGGATTCAAAGATGGCTTCTTGAGTGAACCACGATGTGAACACTCCGCCGGATGGATTATGCTGGGTAGCTGCAAACGCATACAGGTTTGAAGAACTCAGAACTGTGAGCTTAAAAAGACTCGGAGGTTCTAAGATACGTATAGTTTCAAAATGGATCTCTTGATATATTAAATAAAAGTAGTACTAGATATGACAGGTATCTATGTTTTGCTCACCAATCTCTCGAAAAGGAAAGTAGCTAATTCTTACAAAGGGAATTCAGGGCATATGCATATATATCGCCAATCAAGCCCCCGTGCGAAATTTCGCGCTTCATGTTGCGTCTGATCTTCACGCCTCATTTGATTTCAAACATTCCATCTTCTAACACTCGCAGAGGACGTTGTCGATACTTGTTCAACCGTATTGCTAAACACAATGATGGGTTAGAAATAAACAATTTTTGAACATGGAGCAGGATTTGAATCGTACCGAGGCCAGCAAACGCAATTGAGTCGGCGTTTCTCTGAGCAGACTTTTCGTCTATCCCGGGAATATCCTTTTTCGCCAGGTCTCTGCAGGGCTTCCATTTGTACGCATTCTATCGGGGTTAGTTTGTTGGTCGGTGATAATGCAAGCTACAGGATAGGCGACGATCATGTAACTTACATCGAACGTCTCTCCAGCATATCTGGTATGCGTCAACTCGTGAAGAAATGTCCTGTCAAACAGCCCAACCGTGTCTATAGGCACTCCGTTCCAACCGGCCTGTTTCATTTTTCTTTCCCATTCTGCTGGGCCGAGCAGAGCTTTTTTGGGTAGATCTTTGAAAGTTACATATTTTGCTTCCATGATAAGGTCTACCCACCATGGACACAGCTGAAGATGTGAAGCGTGTTCAGGGTGATTATACTGCACATTTGTCCAAGCTACGCCTTTTTTTGCATTGGGCGTCTGAGGAAAACATGCCTGATAATCGGCATCGGGTATAACCAATTTGGCAGCTGCAGTTCATATCAGTCAATTGTTGCTGGGACATTAAAAGATACTTCCGGTCTGTCCGCACCTTTGTCAGACCAGTCTCCATTCTTTCTCTTCTTGAACCTGTCGAGGGTACAATAAATGATCTGGACTGCGAATTAGCCAAGAGATACTATGAAACTGTGCCTCAGAGTATTCGTACTACAACGTTGGGATTCTTCCAACGCGATGTCGTATCCGGAAGCCGTTTTGACAGCTCGGTGACGTTCTGCAAGGTAGCTAATGCGTTCACCATCTTATCAGTGACTCGAAGTCTGAATATCTCGGGGTAGTATCATTGAACATACAACGCAATTTGTCAAACTCTGGCAGGACAATATCCTTGGGTCCTTTATTGTCTGGTAGGAACATCCACTTCAAGGCATTCTGAATATCGACGTCTTTCTGTTTTCCGCTCAGCTGCTTCTCCAATTCATCATGCGCGAGGTTCGCCATCTCAAATGCGCTGTCTGCCATCTGAGCAATGAGGTTTTCCTTCCTGGGGTCTTTAAACAGATCAGTGTCCTTTCTCTCAACATTGAAGGAGCTCGTTGATATTGTCAAATGAGCACCCACCTTTGGAGGTTTTGCAAGAGTCATCGAGAATCCATCCCTTCTCACTTAGGCCCATACTCTGACCAAAGAGGCACGTCAGGCCCGCAAGTACAAAGACGAGGGACTTCATGATTTTACTTGCTGAAACTAACTGTCGCCTTCAACTGTGCAACAAAAGATGGAGAGGGAAATATAAAATCCTGAGTCTTCGCTGAATTAGTGGGATACATCCTTTTGTGAATGGACGACATGGAGAGTCTTATATCTTTTTCATTTTTCCGGAGCTCCCAGACGCCGTTATCAGCCTATTCCCGGCATCAGAATCTTTTCAAGCCCTTCTCCACGGAATCCTCTCTTGCTTTGCCTTGGCGCGGTCTCCCGTCGGAATCTCTCAGCAAGCAACAATGTGGTGGGAACTAAATTTGGATGGAGTTCTTTACTCGTTCTTGTCGGCCCCCAATTCTTTCAAAGCAGATGTTTGCTAACCTGACTCTAGTAAGGCGAAGCACGGCCAAATGTTCATGTGCAATGTAGCTGAGGTCAACCCTTGTTGAGAAGGATTGATCCTTTATTGACGCATTGGTTACATTTCGCAGTAGGAAGTAGTTCAGCTACTGCATCTAACCCCACACAAAAGAAAAAGCTTGGGAGTTGATTTATAATTATACACTCAAGTAGCAGCCTGCTAAACGCGCTTGGCTTGCCTCTGTGTATGCTAATGATAGCAACATCACCGCGCTAGGAGTTCAACCCAAGCCTCCACGATGTATAATATGTACGGATCCAAGTAGTGAGGGTAACGTCGCTGCATTAGAAATGTTTGATGTAACCACTGCGGCGAAAGGATCAATTCTTCTCAACATGGATCAAGGGTGAATCTGTAACAGTTGACACTTGACAGAATCTAATCGATCCTTCAGGATCTACACTGCCACGGAGTGCATGTCTTCCGCCTATCATTATTCTTCAGCACCCGCTATCCCTGCACGAAGAAGCCCCAGACAGAACACCCCTGGAGCTTGGACGGTTTATGGATTATTTGGCTTTGGCCCCAACGCATCTAGCGCGGGCGATCTATTTATAATTTTCCGTATCTACGGAGAACTTCATCTCCTCAGGGAAAAGCTGTGGACGGAATCCATCACCACGACTATTTCTCTAGTTGTCGATAACTTCATGGCATGGAGCAAAATGACATATAGATACAGCATGGCATCCCTCACTTTCCTTCAATTTCTCTTCAACGTTTCCTTCAAGCGAACGGAACATACTATATGCGAACACTTCACCTCGACAAACACTTCTAGTACTAGTACTGATCTGTCACGATGAAATCCTACATCCCTCTTTTACTGCTACCATTAGCATCAGCCAGGGTTTTGAACCGCATTCCACGGGATGAAAAGATCACAGCGGGCCACCCTCTTCCAACTGCCACAATAGATATCCATGCGAGAGCGATTGTCCCAACCACAGCCGGGCAGATCGGAGTCAATCCTGTGAGCGTGTCATTGTCACCGACGTAAGTCTAACCAGCATTTCAGAATGGGCAGAAGCTGATCGGAATATAGATCTTACGCAAATATTCACTACCACACTCTGTACTCTGAATATCTTAGTGATGGTCATTCTGTAAGTGCTAATAGAGCCGGGTCTCTTCGCCCTTTCCCCTTCCATCTCTTGCCCCCAATCCACTTCATTCTTCAAGTTTTCTTCATCTTCATTTATTTTCGGACACCCTTATTCCGGCATTTACTGTTTATCCCTTTTTACTTTTATACGGCTATCCATACTAATCTATCCATTCAGTGGACTGCCACAAACACCGAAGACATCACAGCTACAGTCACTATGACTGTCAATGGTTCCCCAACGACTACAACTGAAGTAGGCCCAATTGCTGTAAATGTGTTGGAGAATGGAGATATTAGCATCCTCATGACGCCTGAGCTCCTCAATCGCTTTAAGGAAATCTACGCCCACACTCCTGCTTGCGCCAGGAAACGGCAAGAACTTTGTGGGCTCGTTCACTTCGTGGATGCTGTTGCACAAGATCATGATGGAGTTCTAGCACTTGCAGAACGTATACTAGGAAACCGGCGCCTTATAAACGCCAACGATATTAATGCAGTTATTGCTGCGTTCCGAGCAGCTGGAAGGACGATTCCTCCTCGTGTGGCTATAGGCGCCGGCATAGGTTCACTTGCGATGTGGGTGTACCATCATCTCGAAAATAACCAAGATAATGGCGCCGGGAGGTTTACTATACCTGGTTCGTATGTTGGTGGGGATGGCAAGGATAAGGGAAACGACGGCGATAAATCTGAGCTGTGTCCGGCGCACGCGCCGAAGGATGATGACGCCCCAGTTTGTGACGAGTGTAAGGGACAAGAAAATATCTGCACTGAGGTGAGGCAAAACAATGTCCTCCCTAGAATGTTTTGTTATACCAATTGCTCAAATAGCTAACTGAGTGCCTTGCTGTTAGGGAGAATGGAAACACTGTGAATGTTTCGATATGTTGAAAATCCGTGTTGATGAAGCAGACATAGCCTTCCAAGCCGGCCAGCAGCGCATTCTTGCTGCTCTTGAAAACGCTGACAGTGACCCTACTGAAATGAGTTGTTCAAGCAAAAAATACGAGGACGCCATTCCCCTGGATGTTAGCTTTGTGGAAAGACTAGCTGCTGCTTTTTGCAAGGGCGATTTGTCCAAAGGGAAGAAGGCAGAGATGTCAAGCAAGGATGTCGATTCTACTGCTTATGATGAGTACAAGTTTACTTTCGAATATAGACCCGGAAATCTCTGTTTCGAAGGATGTGAAGAATCATTCAAGCAGATGGCTGTCAAGTGTACGTATATTCCCATATTCTACGCACTACGTCCCACCCCTTATTGCAGCAGTACAGCTTAAGGCAGTATTTACTGATAAAAATTGAGTTCACAGGCATGGGTTACGACTCTCACAATATTCAAAAAGCAGGAAGCTCAAAGTTTGCTTGCGGGGCGCAATACAAGTACAGTGTTTCGTCTCCCGAGCCTGAAACTCCGGCAGACGGCTCGAAGCCCGATAAACCCGGACCCGATTCGGGGCTAAGGTTGACAGAAAGGAAATGCTACGGCGACAGCACAGATAAGGATAAATATAAGACTTTCAACAGAGATGATGCCCTCAAAGCAATTGATGACGTCTGTGGTGGGGAGTTCAATGAGAACAGACGATGCCTACGAAGTGAGAGTGGCTCAGTCATAGCTAGAGCCTATACGATACGAGACAGGGGCTGGTGCATGGCTACCCGGTTTAGCATGGTTGATGGCACATACTCGGGTCGAGAGTCATTCAAGGATAAGTGCCGCTTTGCGCTCATGTCGTCGCTAGATGACTGTACGGTTCCCCCATCCTTGTCTTCTCTTCATCTCTAAATCAGAAGATAACTAACTCGAGTTGTTTCTTACTTAGGTGATACGAAAGGTGACAAACGAGGTGGCTTCAACAAATATGATTGCGTGGGATATGATCTTATGGGCACTAATGGACCGGATAACTTGCCATGCAACACCGGCTAGAAATTAGAAATAATGTGTGTAATGAGTTGTAATATGGAGAGTAGAGATAATCAGATGAGCGATCTTTGAAGATATATTGTGCCAATATCATTTTATATTTAGATAAATGTTTTCAATTGTTCAATCTATTAATAAATATTTGAAAACGCACTTAAATGAGAGGGTGGCGCTTATTTATTAATAGACATTTATTCGAAAGGCAACTGTGTTTTGTTTATAAAACAACAACTAGCTTGCTAATTTGCTTCTTAAATTGTAGAGCCCATTCATATTGTTATATTGATTCTGCACAAATGCCAACCTCATAACAAAAGCCTTTCCTTACATTCTAAGCCAATATTCTGAGTCCTAACATGGAGAATGACGTTCCATGTCTGTAGAGAAGAGAAAAAGTAGAACGGAAGACGATAAGCTGAATAGATGTCTACGGATTCTCCTCATAGCATTTCCATTCCACTTTGATATCTACTTGCTAATAACCATTGCCCTAGTTTGATATCTTCAGCAAAGTCCCAAATCTCATCCCGCAGTTTTCTTTTTTTTCACAACTTTCCTTCGTCAACTAGCCCGTTCTGTTTTACTCCAAAGCCGCAGCTGAGTTCCCAAGCTTTGACAACATTAAATCTTATCACAGTCCGGACACGGCCCGCAACGATCGCTGCTACAAATTCGGACATTGTTAATATATGCACTTGGCTAGCCAATAATTAAAGATCTCAAAGAGATAATTTACATACCATATCTTTAAAGACCAGCGGAATGTACTACCCGTTTTACAGAACGGCTCTGCATGAAGGCATTCACGGCAGTTCTTGTAGTGGCATACAGGTTTTGGCCTTACCTCGGGCTCGGCCTCCGCAATAGGCACGGCCGAAACGATGGAAAATAATAGGAGCATGCCAATAGCGGTAACGAAGGATGTGAGGCGCATTTTGATTTGTCAGGCTTGAAATGTAGAGGTTGTTGGTCAGCGGGTCGAAATGATTTGAAAGGAAACAATGGAGGATGACGATGATGATATAAATAGAGAAGAATGGACTTTGTTTGCTTTATAGAATGTCTGATGGTATCACATCTTCAACGAGCTGCCCTTCCAGTGGCGTTGGATACTGCTCCCAGTTGGACTAAGTTCTCAGCGTATCGGCACCTTAAATGCATGGCATGATAGCACTAACAAATCACGAAAGGACCAAAAAATAAGCAGCCTCTTCCCGTCGTACAATATATAAGGTACTCAAGCGGAAACTGATTCTCGCAGGCGTACTTGTTTTCCTCCCCTAACCTAGAGTCCTTCAATGCAAGATTTCATTGGACTTGCTTTCGCATTTTGATTTAGACCAGAAGAGATGCTACTTCCCAGGATCATCGATATAATATCAACACTAGGAGGCTTCGGTGCCTTGTTTGAATCATCAAGAGAATAATGAACATGAAGACGTGAATTTTTCTTTCTAGATTAGATAACGTAATCACCCACTCAACGACCACTCCCAGCCAACGACCACCCTTTTTTCTCCGCAACGCTTCAACTTCAAACTGCAACAACATGAGCCATGAAGAAGCTATACAATTGGCGATTGATGATTTGAACTCCCAATTGGTTCCCAATTTCAAAAAAACAGCTGAAAAATATGGGGTCAATTGAACAACATTGTCGCGGCGGTTCAAGGGCATTCAGATGTCAAGATCAGAGACATCTTCAACTTACTGTCAAAATCTCACAGATTCTGAAGAAAAACATCTACTTACTTATATAAATCATCTATCAAACTGTGGTCTTCCTGTTACTTCAAAGATTCTTGAAAATCTTGTGGTTGATATCTTCAGATCATCTGTGGGAAAGAACTGGGTTCCTCAATTCTGTGAGCGCTACAAGAATGAGATAAAAAGTCTCTACCTTCAAAGCATTGATCAAAAACAGAAAATCGCTGATAATTCAGTATATTTTGAGCATTTCTTCACTCTTGTATTTGCTTTTTATTGCTTTTAACTTTGTTCTTTGCTCTAATATTGATTAGTGTTGTTAACCCGACCCGCGAAAAAACCCGTTTGGGCGGGTTTTCAGTTAAAGCCCAGGCCCGTAAGCCCTATTGTTTCGGGCATCTGAGCCCCCAAACCCGACCCGACCCGAAAAAAAAACATGCCCGCGCTTATAGGGGCGTCCAGTG
>PDNB01000203.1:0-52366 GCA_002573585.1 Helicocarpus griseus UAMH5409
CAACAACAACAACAACAACAACAACAACAACAACAACAACAACAACAACAACAACAACAACAACAACAACAACAACAACAACAACAACAACAACAGCAACAGCAGCAGCAGCAAACCAAACCGCGGCGGGCAAAATCATCCGAACCCTCCCGGACTACAGTCGTCAAAACCGGCCCGCAGCGCGACAGTGCCAAAGACGAGTTTTTGGTAAAGTGCAAACGGGCGGGGATGTCCTATAAGGAGATCAAGGAGCAGGGGAACTTCTCCGAGGCGGAGTCTACGCTGAGAGGACGGTTTAGGACGCTGACGAAGAGAAAGGAGCAGCGGGTGAGAAAGCCCGGTTGGCAGGAGAAGGACGTGAGTAATTCCCTTTTTCCCTTTGCACAGTCCAGGTTATGTATAAAGCAGCTGCTAACAATTATGATAACAATTTGTATAGGTGCGACTACTTTGTGATGCTGTTAGGAAGTTTGTCACCCCGACACGCGGCGGTGGCGGCGGGGGCACGTCAGGGGAGGATATCAAGTCTCCCAAGGTCTCGTGGAAGCAGGTGGGCGAGTATATTTCGAAAAACGGCGGGTCGTACCATTTTGGGAATGCGACTTGTAAAAAGAAGTGGGCGCAGATACAGCGGGATGTTATGACGTTGCCGGCTGAACAGCGGTTTGGTTAATTGGTTTTTTGAAGGCCTTCTTTTTTTTTCCCCTTCTTCCTTGTACATGGGAATGGGGCTGATTTTGCATCTTGGGGGGGAGGATTTGTGAGCATATACGCACCGACATTAATGCATATATATAGCATGTATAATTTAGTATATAGCGCCAGAGTAACTGTCGGAAATAATAATCGAAATCTACAGAAGGGTTGTCTAAAGCACCCTTGTATGGCTTTCAACGACTGCGATAACCGTTAGATGATGTGAAGCTTGCAGATGTCTCTTGTGGAAAACTTGACAACGCATTCAATAGCATTGGAAGGTTTCACATTGGGTCATATATACCTTTTTCTAGTAGAGTATATCATCCTCGTAGGAATCTTTCTTTATCCTCGGCTTTTAAAAGAAATAAACTCGATCCAGCTGTTCTACATTCATTTCAAAGCGAGTGCGAACTCGTTGTCTCACGTCGTCCCGGATCCTGAAACCCAACGGTCTTCAACACAAAGTCCAGAATCCCAGGCTGCTGTCTCAAATAATCCCACTCAGCTGCCGCCTTCACCATCAGCGTCCCAGCTAGGATAGTCCCGTTAAGTTTAACCAAGCCGGCTTCTGGTGTTTCACCCCTGTCTCTGGGTTCTATGGGTATCCACGCAGACTCGCTCTTGCGCGGGCAAATCATCATGCGAGAGGTGGTCATGGCCAGATTGTAGCTGATAGCAGCCGGGCCATCGGTCTGCAGGATCTTCTCATCCCCATTGGTTAACTGAGAGTCTCCGGGCTGTTGCGCAGCCTTCACTGCCATTCCATACAGCTGTATGTATAACCGGTGCAGTTCATCCGCAGATGGTTCTGCGGGTAGATCAACCGCGTAGCAAGCAAATGGCAGATTGAACGACCTGGGGCTATCAAAAGCTCCCCGCACAGAGGAGGAATTTCCATCTGTCAAGGGCTTCCACCGCTCATCACCAGCCTGTTCCATTCTCTCCACCGGTAAGAATTGCAGATGCCTGTGCGGTTGGCTGGCACCACTATGTTCCCCCGAATTGAAAAACGCGAACAGTCGCTTCGGCCGCACCACCGGCCCTCCACTTTCATTCTTTTGCCACGCCTTCAGGCACTGGTATGTAGCCAGCAGGTCATCCTTCTCTAGCAAATCAGTCTGCGGCTTGAACCCTTTCGTCGCGAGTATGAAGTGGTCTGGTATGACAGGGAATTTGTTTAAAACCAGTATATGCGATGGTTTCGGTTGGGGGAACTGGGCGATGAGCAGGTCTTCGGGGGGATCGTAGAAGGGGTCTCGTTTTATATTTGAGGGCCTTTCTTGGGCGTTGGGGGGTGGGGTGTTGATTGGCTTGTTTGCGAGGGCGGGACAGTATCTGAGTTGGAACTGGTATACGAAACCAAAACGTCGTCAGTCAATTGAATTGGGACTGGACGATATTATGAGATAGGGTGGGAAAGGGAGGAAAAAAGACCTACGGGTGTATTCGAGGTGGATATTGTTGTGACTTCAGTTTGCGAAAAGACCAATGCTCCAGACTGCTTTGCTGCGGCAAATCGTCTTGCGACGAGCGTGGAGAGGGACTCTGTAAGGCCGGAAAGCATGTCATGCGACAATGGATGGTCGGAATTAGTGATGCCGTCCATAGGAATTTGGGATTCGTTCACAGTAAGTCTATACGATCAATTGGCTGGGCTGTGTCCTGATCGATGAAGTGTTTGTTCAAGGCGCGTTGTTGTCCCGCAACAAGAGAAGCGGCGCAGTTGCCCCGATGCCCTTGGAACTCTGCCAAGACTCATATTACAAGAATACCTAGGTAACCCCTCCTCTTAACAGAATGAGGGCAATCGAACAACTACTCTCATCTATAAATCGCTCCAGAGACTCAAAATATTTAAATTCTGTGATTAATATATATCGCAGGCTACAGTTCCTAACGACCTGGATGGTCTGGCGATCAGTACCTAACGTTCATCGCAAGGAACGGCGGGTAGTGCCAATTCATTTCTACGAGGAAACAACAGTTGAAGTCCAATGAAGATATAGATAGTATAATCTTAAGTAAGATGTAAGAGATATAAGACAGAAGACACGCGTAGTCAAAGCTAGATTACACTTGGTAGCAGTGAAGCATCAGTCATAGATGGTAGTATGTAGAGTAGTAGCGTAAAGTAAAATAAAAATATATGAAGAAATAAGACACGGTCCAAAAAGAAATATAAAGTCAGGCGGATCAAGTATAAAAATCCAAGATAAAAACAGCAAGAGCATGTGTATATATATAGCCAACGGGAAAGAAATCAAACCCAGTGATATCCTTCATGCCAGATGAGTCCCATCTATCAGAAAAACGCAAATTCAAAGACTTAAAAAAAAAGAAAACAAGAGAAGAGACGACAAAAGGGTATCTAACCCAGCGGGGGAAAAAATCACATTTTCATTCGCACTCACGCCATCAATTCCTCAATATCAACCTCGTCCCCAAACCCACCATCTTCGTGCTTAGACGGGCGGTTTAGAGATACATGCGCAGGTCCCATCAACCCAGCATCAACAGCCTCGGGATCCCAGGGTCCTCTCTCCTCTTCCGTAGCGCCATGGACCGCCTCAGCCCTCTTGAGTGTCTCGACATCCAGGTCAGTGACATATGCATCGCGACCAGGCGCTGTGCTATCTTGCGTGCCGAGCAGCTTCAGACGGACTTCAAACTCGTTATTGAGCATCATCTCGTCTTTCCAGAGGCGGCGTTGTCCGTCGTAGAGACAAAGGACGCGCTTTTTCATTTTCATTTTGTTTGTTGGGCAACCCCAGGAAGGTGGGTAGTTGTTGCGGTTGTTGCGCCGGCGAGAGGGGACAGGGCGGGTTTTCACAACGCCAGAGTTGGTTGTGGAGGATTTGGGAAGGTTGTTTGATGTGGGGGGTTTTAGGGAGCCTTTGCCAGAGGATGGATTTCGGGTATGGTTACTTGAGTCGTTAGATTCGTCAATATCGTCATCGTTTTCATCCGTTTGATTCGTCATCATGTCATTAGCAGTGTCGACAAGCATGTGTTTCTCCATGGTTTGTCGCACAGCTTCGTCAGACGCCACCTCGGTCAATCGCTGGAGATTGATGGCTTCGCTGGGTTCTTCCTGCTGAACAACGCGAAGTACACAGTCATCCAGATGCTCGTAAAACTCCTGTGCGTTGTTAAACGTCGAGGAACACGTCGAACATTTTCCTGTCGCGTCGTGACAGTAAGTTGAAGCTTTTCGGTTCGACGATGGCGGTGTCTTCTTGCGGCTGTTGGGCGCAGTTTGTTCCACACCATGGACAGATGTCAGATGTCGCTTGAACACGTCTGCCCGGTTAAAGCTCTTCTCTGCAGCAGAACCAGAACCAGGGCAGAATCCGCACACCATGGTCCCTTTGTAATGTGTTAATGTATGCCGATTTTTATCGTATTTTCTAGCGAAACCTTTGAGGTGGTATTCGCATGTTACGATGGGACATTTCTCCGGTCGCTCGGATTGGTGGGTAAGCATATGCGCCTTCAGGTCTTTGAATACGCGACCACAATCGGGATGTGGGCACCGGCCCTTCTCCTTTCCCTCTTCTTCGTAGTCGACACTTCCCGCCAGGGGACTGTGTGGCGACCGTCGCGAGTGTTCCGATGATATTGATGACCTGCGTCCGGTAAACGACAACGGTCGAGAGGGGAAGCCAGATTGTGTAAGATATGGGGACGAGAGAGCTGATGGATGATGAGAATGTTGGAGTGCTTGAGAGTGAGGTAAAGGTGAGGCGGCGGGAGATGCCGAGTTGAAGGCGGGTGATTGTGGAAATCCATATTGAACTTCCTCTGCGTACGACACGGTTGGGGGAGGGTAACTGCTTTGTTGTTGCATTGGTTGGATTAAAGAGGGATCTATTAAGACGGCGAATGTTAGCTACGATCACCTTACAAAAAGTGGCGGTATAAAACATTTGTAGAAACAAAGAGCAAACAGTAATGATGACGCAACTTTGGGTATCAAAAAGAAATAATAGAATAAACAACAGCAAAGCACGAGCAAGATAGACTGCGCGGGGTATCAAAAGGAAATCAAAACCAACAAGATGATTCCAGAGGCGGGACGAAGTTCCCGCTGCTCTGTTTGAAAAAAGGACTTTCAAAGCGCTCCTTATGTTTGGAGGCTGGAGAGTGGTTACTCCCTGAATAAGGCAGGCTATGCCGCTTTTTCAGTTTAGACTCTGTAGCCGACATTTTTCTCGCTCTCAAAGCGGTCATGTCTGAATCTTGGGTCAACGACCGCTTTCTGCTGGGTATTTCTGGCGAATACCTAGCTGAAGCATTGCCATGTAACGATGGGGCTTTAGGAGAGCCCAGAGTACTTTCGCGTCGGCTAGTCCTGCTGCCTGAATACATGCGTGGTCGACCTCCCGCCAAAGGCGATGTGCTCGAGGGGGGAGACATAAATTGCATTTGTTGATTCTTGTTTGCCGCAGACGCCACATTTGTATGTTGCCATTGAAGAGAAGAAGAATTCGCATCGTGGTGTTCCCCAGTAGGAGAAGATGCAGATACAGAAGAATTGTTTACAGGTTGATAGTTTAAAGCCGACGACTTGGCCGCCCGCGACTGAACAGAAGAAAAATTGTTTTGGGACTCACCAACAAAGCTGTCTGGGAGCTTCTCATGCGCAAACATCATGTCAGCGTCCATTCCTGCACTGACATATTCTTGGGGGTAGCCATCGCTCCCCACAGTGGCGGGACCCAGCCCCGAGGCGCTATTCATGTCGATCCAGCTGTCTTGGTACGGGGAGCCGATGGTGGATGATGAGGTGCTTGGTAATGAGGGACCAGATGCTGAGGAGCTGGCTGTGGACGCACTTAGGTCGAAGGATTGGGCGGTTGCTATTGAGGGAGAAGCAGAGGGGAGATGTGAGTAGGAATCGAATTTGTTGTTGTAGAGCTGTGGGGGAGCCTCAACCAAAAACTGAGGCGCGTCCAGGAAAGAATTCGAGCCCACAGGGAGGGAGTTATATGACCCAAAATTGTAGCCGTCGATGTTTAGGGAGCCAAAGGGGTCTTGCATAGAAGGATCCATCGAGAGCTGTTGAAGATAGGATTGCTCGTGACGAGAACGCTCCAGCGCTAGCATTTTCAGACCGTGGGGGGAGTAGGGCAAAGCCACACTGATTTCTCAACAACTGCACACACAGTTCTGGGGGGGGGGGGGGGGGGGGGGGGGGGTTGCGGTTGAAGGCGGTTGAAGAGGGGGGGAAAGCAACAGAAAACAAAGTTTTGCTGGCGTTGCTTCTAGCAGATCAGATCGTTTAAAAAATACGGAACAGGGCCAATGTCAGCGCGGCATCAGGCGAATAGCTGTGGCTATTTTGTATATTGCTAAGTCAGCTGACTGCAGCGGTTCATATCCGAACTGGCTCTCAAGCAGAAAAAGAAAAGAAATTGATAAAAAAAAGAGGAGGAGAGAGCGCAAATCATCATACCAGTCAGCGCGAAGAAAGCAAGCCTCTTTTTTCCCAGACTTTTAACAAGCGGTGGTATGTGTAGCAGTTGGCGCCAAGAATACAGACTGCGGGAGGGAATGTACGGGACGGTCCGATGTAGTTTAAAAAAGGCGTAGAACAGCAGAGCTTACGCAAACCAATGCAGTCGTGTAGACAGGCTCGAGGTGTTCGCGACGGCTGAGAAAGGAGTCGAGTAAACACGAGGGCGGGCAAAGGAGTGGACGAGGATAGCGGACGGAGATACGACTGGAGATTGCGACGGCGTGCTGGGACTGAAGGGGGCAGCCAATGACAGCGCAGAATCGCGGTATGGACAGGGCACACCAGGCAGACAGGGAGAGAGGAATTGTATGATCCTCTATATAAATTTAAAAGATTAAATATCGTGATGGATGATGGAGGACTGGATGACTGGAGAGAGACCGTAGCGGCAAATGGCGGGGGAGGACAGCTCTTTTTATCTTGGGAGGCTTGGGTCTGGGTTTCTTTTTCCTCCGTCAGGGTGGATTGACGTTTCTTCTCTTTTTTTAGTCAAGTCGAGTGCCGTCGGAATGGGGGAAGCAGTGCTCCGTAATAATAATCGTAGTGGTCCCAGAAGACTCCAGTTAAATGTCTTGCTAGTAGCTTTGGGGGTAGACAAGGAGGTTCCACCGGTGAACTAACTAACTAACCAGCACACAAACAAACAAACAAACCCGAGGGGAATGGTATAGAAGTAGTAAGTATAGTTGGGAAAGGGAGGGGGGGAGGGGGAGGAGGGACGGGAAAGACGGAGATGAAGAAGAATCGAAAAAGACGGAGGAGAGGCGGAGCAGCGGTAGTTTTATAAGTCATGTACTGCGTATGAAGCAGAGCAGAGCAGAGCAGCCCTACCGGGAGATCCATCATGATAATAATACCAGATGGTTTAGCATGTCGCTAGTGTTGGTAGTGTATCTGCGCAGCCACGCTAGGACCCAGCCATGAGTTGCGCTTGCCCGTGCAGGGACCGCTGTCGTATCGTATTACTGTACGGTATTAATCCCGATACAGCGACTTTTGCAAAATTGGAATAAGATACACAAATGCCAAACCTCAAAAAGCAATTATCCGGAGAATGAGAATGCTACCTCACGACGTCTCCTTGACTCTCTTCTTGATGACGATGATGATGATGATGATGATGATGATTATCTTACTTATTATTATTATCTGGTCTAGAAGGCAGGCAACAAATTCAGTATCTGATTATAACGCCTCTAACCAGCAGTCACTCCTACTTACTTACATTCAGTAACAGTACTGAACTAAACTACGTGGGCCAGCAAAAAGCAGCTCGAAGACAAGAACAAGTACTCTACTCTCCCACGTAGATGTAACCTCTGTATGGAAGAAGCTATCTGCACGCGAGAGGAATCTCTGGAACCAAACAATAAAACCCCCCTTTGCCAATCCCTTACAAGGTTATTGTTGGCCTCGACTCGATGATTACTTATTACTGGATCCATTATTACTAGGACTATGCATGCTCGCACGCCCGCATGCATAAAGGGGGGAGGGCAGGGAAAAGAAACACACAGATATGCATGCATGCATGCATGTATCCGATTTTCCAACGACTCCTTCACCGTTCTTCGTCATAGGGCAGAGCCCAGATTAAGCCACCCGATGCCTCCATTGTTGCGGTATGCAGTCTGGCAGAGTGTTTGGGATGTTTTGTCGGTTACGTCTGCAACATCGATGCCCCTCGTAAGGCTGAACTCCAGGACGGACGGAACTCCCCACGCAATTAGGGTTAGGACCCAGTTGGAGTTGCATTCAAAACTGCCGTTGGCAAGCACCTACTCCCGAATCAGGTATCGTTTTCTTGACCTTGATAATACTATACTGGTTGATGTTATCCCTCCGAACACCCCTCCGCAGACCGACCTCGCTAGCACCACTGCTTAACGACTCTCGCTGACAAAAACCGGTGAGTAGAAGAACCTTGGAATGACACCAGTACTAATAAATCCATCGCTCCATCTGTGACGATCACATAACCATCTCCAATCAATAATATAACTAATCAATAATAACATCTCAAAAAGGACACCGGACTCTAATCCCCGTCTCAATCAAAGACTTCCTCATTACTTACCTAGTACATGCACATTCCTCCTCGCTAATAATTGACTGACTGCCAATTTTAAATCCAAGTCGCAATTGGCCGGACCTCCGTATCTCCGTGGTCGCTTTCAAAAAATCCCATAGTTATCACCCTGCAGCAGAACGATCCATGGTACAGTCACCACAATGGGATGCGCCACTAAAAGAAAGAAAAGAACATGTTCCATGCAAGCGAACAATACTCGAACACTTCTTTTCGTTCTTGGCCTTCTTGAACCATCATCAATTGCTTTTCTTTTCTCTCACTCTGCAGCCGTACAATGTCTGCACTCTGCATTCTACACTGCACACCAGTACAATACATAGTATTTGTACTTGTATGACGACATACTGCATTTTACGCACGGTCAAAATTAATTAATACATTCTGCAAAGCCTTTTTTCAGACGACCTCCCATTATGTCCGATGCTTTACGGAGTTAACGAAGAGAAAGAAGCTCGAGTCGTGCACATATCTTACGGTGTACAAGACTGCCAAGGCTACACCAACAAATCGGCATCCGTGGACGCAGCAAGTAATTGGTCTGCAGAGTATTTAGTTAAGAAATTAAATAAATTATTTCTGTATTTCTTGCATTTGATAGGTGGACATATCGGTATGTGTTGGTGGCACGCGATTATTTGTCAGATAGCCGTGGGTTACTGCCGGAAAATACAACCGCGCGAGTCCTGTCCAGTTGGCAGTAGCCTCTTATATCCGAGTCTTTGAATGAAGCGAAGGCGAGTTGGTATGTACCGTTTACAAATAGAAGCCTCATCTGCAAGCTCTTTGAAGTGTACATGTACGTCTCACAGGCAGCACATCATGGCATGGCATGGCATAGTACTGTAACTGTACTCTCACAATTTTAGAATACCCAGCGTCATACACCGGCTACCATTCTCACTCATAGTCAAAAGTCTCGTACAAGCTTGAATGTAACTAAAATGACATTGTCAAAAACGACCAGAAACGGCGCAGCGCATCACTCATCCACATCCCCATCCAGCTCAAGGTTGGACACCATCTTGAAAGTGATCAACAGGCGAACAAAAATAACAGCCCCCTCCGCAAACAATGTCGTTCAAAACTCTACCCCGATACCCGCTCCGATACGGACACCAATAATTGCAAATGATTATTCCTTCCCACTGGCCAGCCCTATGAACACATACTTTCTCTTTCACCAACCACCACAGGGAAGCACCATTCTGCGTAACACAGGAGAAGCCACAGGCAACCAGACTGCCGATACGCGCTTAGAGGGCATTCATCATGATTGGGGGCCGTTTCAACATCTGCAGCGAATTCTTTGATCTTGCTAATGATGATTTCTTTCTCTCCGAACGGGGTTGGGTGGGAGTGCTGCGGGATGCAACCTTTATTGGCTACCCATTTAATCTTCATCAGCTTACGGCCACATGGCTTAGCTTACCTAGCTTACTAGCTTAGGACCTGGCAGACTTGAAGCCTTTTACTGTCCTTTGGCAACTTTATTGAGAATTGGGAATTTATTAATGCTTGAAGTTAGGGTACATGAGGTTGAGACCTGAATATTCTAAATCACTTCTAAGAATCCTAGCCCCCTTGCACGGATACTGTGTTTGCGTTGATTAATGAGACAATTAGAGATTCGGAAGGTGATCTTTTCTTCTTCACATACGCAAGGGATACTCCAACTCGGAAGAAATAATATTCTCAGGCTTATAAAGTTTGTTTGCGAGTAAAGAACTTGAAGGTCCGAAAATAGAATCAATGAGGGGGATTGCACCCGATGAACAGACGGGATATAATTAAATACGGCTCCAACAAGCCTTCAAATTGTTGTCCTTTTTTTATAAAAAATGAACTTTCGTGCAAAAAGAGTTACATCATTTGAGAAATCAATAATAATGATATCAACACTATGAAGAAGATGAGAGGAAAGGATAAGTTTAAATGAGAACTTGATGATCGTCACCCCGCACAAGGGTGTGTGTGTTTATTTATATCTCGATGTTTCAGAGCTAAAAACCAACGGCTTATTGTAGGCCAATTTTCTCTCAACAGTTTGAGACAGCAATTCAATATCTTATCTCCGACGCACATTCATCAGTTGGCTTTTATTATAAAGAAAATACATATGGCAACAGTTCGCGAAAAATGCAGTCATTGCAAAGATAGTTTTAAGACAAAAGTTGCTCACTGGCAGAGTTATCTTTGACCCAATCAATGCAACGCCCATACCTTGCTCAAACTAGTCCATTCCGAGCATGAACTCGGAGACTTTTTGAAATCATCGTCGGAAACATTCTAATAATAATTACCGCACCCTTCGCTCTCTCCTTTTCTCCCCGCCCGCCCCTTGTCCGCTCTCTCCCGATTCCCGACTCCCGACAAATATGCAAAAAAGGGGGCACTTCTATTTCAGGAACAAGTTGAGCGTCCAAACATCCCCGCTCTCGACAGGGAAAGCAATAATGAACAACTTGAAGCGGGAGCAAAATCACTCACGCTCAATTTAGTTATCAGAATCTCAAACAAGATGTAGCTTGAAATAGAAACCTCTCTGACGGCTAAGAATTTGAATTGTACGTGTAGATCAAATACCTCTAATCACTCGCTATTTCTTACCTCAGTCGTTTTCAAGTTAAGCCTTGTCTCTCCCGCACCGCCGAATCAAGTCCCGAAACATGGGCTTGAAAGATTGGCTCACTGCCAGTAGTATTGCATGAATGGTTGAATGTGCCTTCATCGCTATCTCGACATACATCTTACATGCGTTGTCAGCGTTGACGGTTCAGCCCTATGAAATACATACACATACAACCAGGCTTGGTATTGATGTGCGTAAATTAAAAACCGAAAAATACAACAATAGCCCGAATGCTGTCATTGTAAATGTGCGTTACATAAGCGTAGTAGAAGACTGTGGCTGAGTGCATGCAGAACTTCAGACAGCTGTTGATGCGTAAAACTGACGTAGCGAGATGGTGTTTATGACACGAATTTGTAGACTAAAAATCTCTGATGGAACTCTGATCAGTAACAGATTAATGACAAGAGATGGATTCACGAAACTTTTTTCCTTCTCTACACCGTAGTTGTACGGTTTTCTTTTTTTATCCTGTTGAGTTTCGGCTTTAGTCGGCTTTAAAATAAACAAGCGCAAGAAACATGATCTATCCAATCAATACTACTATTTTCTTGCGGCAACACGTTCGCGCTTAGCATCATTATTTTGACCACCAGCCAGTCAATCTTCTGCACTTATTTATGACGACATAATTGTCTATTTGGTTCTCCGCACAAAGTCGGAGAAACAAGCCACGGTTCAACTCCGTACGGTGAGCCACAATTCTCAAAAATCGGTTGCGCTAGTGCCGGCATTTGTAACCTAAAATAAAAGTATGCAGATAAGCTGATTGGACGGAACTAAATCTGAGTTATTTTCCCACTTAGAGTCTCAGAGGCTTTTGCACCGCCATTATTTACTCTGTTTTTCCATACAGTCTGTGTGTATCAGGTCACTGAGTTGCGTATTGACATGACTTTATCCCGCTGCTACTTTCGTCAATGAAAGTACCTAGGTAGGTACTTTTCTGTAAAGAATTCTTAAGCGATGTAATGCAAGAGTTTGATGTGCTACTCCTAAATCTGTATATTTTTTAAATGACATATTATCTAGAGCTTTGATGAACATGTCACTGACTGTAGCTGTGAACTGCAAATGGCAATTCAGGGTAAAAAAGTACTGTATGTACGGATACTGCATAGCTCTTTGTTATGTCCAACATGCACAATAATATCTGTTTCAAGTTTCCATTGTTTTAAAAGATTCTAGAAAGATTCTTCGTATTCTTCTTACTATCTGTGCTACAGCATAAAACATATGCAAAGAATAATAGAATAAACATGTACTATATTTTGCCACTGCATCTGAGTATATACCTAGGCACTGGTTCAAAAGCCTTCTCTGCATGATTTGATGGCTACGACGCATGTATGTAGCAATGGTCTATGTAGCGGCTACCAGGCTTTAGCTTTGCCATGTGTAGTCTGTGCCGTGATGTAAAATGCGAGAATTGAAACAACTATCTCTTCTTTTTCCGTCTTTTTCCGTAACCATTTCCTCCAGGATTTGTCAAACCAAAATGAAGTATACACAGAGAATAAAATAAAGGCAGACCCCCTCCTCTCGCGGCCGTGCAACATGCGTAAGCATAATCAAACACATGGTCAAATCAACATCTCACATCCAACATTTGCCGGCAGATCGAGAACCACGTTTTCGCACGTACCTCTGTCATACACAACATGTTCTTCTTGATTATTCCAAAACATTTCTGTGACACAGAACGCTGGGGGCCAGACGTGAGTCGATAGATAAAAAAGCCTGCTGAATGGTTCGGTTTCGGAGACGAGGCATTTGCCATGTGGCATTTACTGTTTTGAGTTGATTGTCAAAGTTGTTCCTTCATGTATCCGCGGCTTCAACATTCAAAATCTTTAGACGAAATGAGAGAATAAATAACTGAGGTCTGATTTTGATAAGGGTTGGATCGCTGATGCAGCCTGATTAAGGGGGGCCAAGCGAGCCAACGAATGACCGCGGAGCGCCAAGGAGATCGAGGAGAGAGATCTGAGGGTGACAGGGAAGGCCGAGAGATCTTCGAATTGTTTTATCCGAACATTGTGATTTAATTCGAAACACCTTGGTTGTTGGAATATACGCATGCGCATACGTACATACGTGATGGTTGTTGGAGTTCGAGTCTGCACACCCCCCCTCAACCAAAAAAAATAGAAACGTCCATGAGCCACGAGGCCCTTGTCCTACCCTCCCTCATCAACCACCGGAACCTATCCCAGACCCCCATGAAAATCAAGAGTGTCCTATTCCGAAATCTGGTCCCGAACCCTTCTGACGTCCTCGCAGTGGTTCAATGACGATTCGAACCTGGTTCTCCCCCCCCTGCAGCAGTTCAAAGTTTGCTACCCCCTCGTATCCGGAAGAATCCACGTCTACCCTCCCTTACCTTAAAAGCGGCACCCCTTTCTTTACCTTCAGTTTAGAAGTCGTATGCAAGATGGGTGTTTCCCATCACAAGAGCCGAAAGGTTATACAAGATGTGAGGACAAACATCAACTCCAACACTCATCACCCGGTGTATTCGAGTATTCGGTGCATACTTGTATGGACACCACGAGGATATAGATCACCCCCGCTATATGTAATCTTTCCATGGGCCTTTATGCAAGGGGCCGAAAAAAAAACAAGGGTCTACGATGACTTCAACTTGGCATTTTCTACTATGGTAGAGTATGAGAAGCGAAAGGCTTAAAACGGGAATAGCAGGAAGAAAAGTTGGCATAAGGTTTGGTTCCATGCGGGTGTAAGTGTTAAGTACGCTGACAATTAACGATTGATTTCTCTTGATAGCCATGTGCGTACCTCGTGGCGAAAGAGAAAGTTCATGGCCCCTACACACACCTTGCACGCATATGCCGTGCGACTATTTCCAAATCACCCTCCGTCGGTTGATGGCTTTTGTCCAGTCGATATAGTGATGTCTTATCGGGCGAAGCGGAGGAGGGGGGAAGCGGTATACAAGTTGAAGAGGCCAAAAGAGATGATTCCGGATGTCTAGCTGGTCAGAAACTTCGCGTTTCATGCAAGGAGAAGATGTGCTTTTTCCTGATGGAAATAATAAGTTATCGCTATTTCTTCTTTGGGTCTGATCCTTCTATCAAAGGCCCGACTCAGACCCCATCTCCCACGTCAAACTTTAAAAACTGAAGCGTAGTCGTTCTACTGCCGAATCTACCATATGTAATTCATGCTGCAAACAAAGATACTAACTCGACCAATACAAGAGGCACGGCCCTGGCTCTGCTTGCCGCAATATAATCCTTTTCAGACCCTTCTTCATCTGTACATAGTACATACTACTAGTACCTTGTGAACTCGAGGCGGAGGAGCCAAATTCCTGCGGTGGCAAAGAGAGCGCTGAGGATTGTTGCAACCCGCAACTATATATATGTCAATAATATGAAGAAAAAAGATAACGGCCCTGGGTCCCGTCAACGGTCAAGTCCCTCTTTTAACTAGGGTTGAAATCCTTCGGGCACTCTAGGCACTGTAGTCTTCAAAGCCAGGAGACAATTCGAAGGGTCTAGGCATCATGATGGTCCCAACATGCCCTTTTCCTCGTGTGCAATCTTTTCGGGACCTTGTTGGCTCTTCTTGGGATTCTAGGGCCCGAGGAATTTTGAGTTAATTATTGACTACTATTGATTGCAAGATCTATCAAAGTAGCGGTTATGTTCGTTGGTTTGTCCTTACTACTAGTACTGTTCATTATTGAAGGATTCCTCGCCCACGCTTTCCTTTAACTAGACGCTAGCCAAACCACGGACCGAGAGCCCCGAGGCCTGGGGGTGCGGCTTTAACCCGCTCCTCCGGCTTCGGGCTTGTCTTTTGGCTGTTGCTTTAGGGGGAGTCTGAAGATGATCAAAACCGTTCTGTAACCACGGGATAGAAGCAGCCACTTCAAACATATCGGGGATTCGTCAGGGTCACCAGAGCATCAGAACCGTGGAAACGGCATAGGTATTTGAAATGTGTTTCCAGAATATCGCTTTTTCGTCCAATCGCTTCACGAAGAATTCCAAATTGAGGGGATTTACTCGAAGAGGAAATCGATGAGTGTGGTGGCTTTGAAGACAGATTACTGCATACAGAAACACGCTGTATTATTAGTTTTCGGTGGTCCGTGGATAAAATGCATTTTTGCAATTGCTGGTAAACCTCGTATTGTAACGATGTGATTTTTGATGATTCTGTAATATATTACCGTACCTTAAAATAGCAACCCAATTTTCGTGGCCCAACTAAGCCCAATCGAGATCGCTCCCGTACCCAAGATACGAGACCCAAAACACCGGAGTTGAACCAAACGTCGGATTTTTTGGAAAAGATAAGAGGAAGGGTTCCGAAGGAGGGGAAAATAATAAAGCACATGCCACTTTTTTATGGGACACTGGTAAATAATAACTGTCATCAACAATCAGCGTACCAAAAAAAGCCCGTCTCAATTACATACCGAATGACAAATACTCATATCTCCCCTTTTTCTGCAAGAAACAAGAACCCATCATGCAGCACTATTATTCAGCATGGATGGTCGGCGCCGTCGAGTTTAAGTCTGGCCAGGTACGGATTGTGATTGGACTGCGCCGAGGCCTGGGATGCTTGGCCATAATCATCGCCACCTCCACTTCTACGGGGAACACCGTGAGGCTCAACAACCACCCCCTGTCCAATAATCGTATCCCCTTTCCCACCGTCGCCGCCGCGCCGTGCTAGTCTCCTGCTTGGATCCAGATTTAAAATCAACCGTCAGTCTACTAAGAGGTTTAGCGTGGGCTTGCGGAATCCGTGGGTTCTTGAGGCGGTTTCCTTATTTGGAATAACGTGTGGGAGACCGATGTTCCAATCGTACGTGACGCGCTCTTGATGGCCGGAGTAATCGTTCGGTTCACAAAAAGCACTTGAGGGTAAAGGTTCAGTAATTCTATCAGGGGAACCTGTCTGGAATTACATGTTCTCGTATCCTTCGGCAACTTACATGAACAGGATCGATTCATCATCATCATCATCATCATCATTATTATTATTATTATTATTATTATTATTATTATTATTATTATTATTATTATTATAATAATATTTGTTTTTTTCCCAAGGTCCAAGGGTAATGACCGGGATGCAAGCACAGGGAATGACCCAATAGTCCGGTGATCCCGTCGGGCGTGTGGGGTGCCAAAATGCAAGAGGGAAGGGAAAAGGGAGACAAACATGCGCCCGCTTGCATACCCGCACATTATGACTACGAGACTCCCCTGCTCTGCTTTTTCTGCTCGGGAAGAGCAAAGAAGGGAAACTCGTCAACGTGTGCAGAGTTCCAACTGCTTGCAGGGCCAGGAAAACCATAAAGCCAAGAGTACGGAGTAAATTAACATGTGAATGCGGCGGCAGTGCGGTGTCAATGCAAGTTCCGTTAAAGCTCTCGCAATCCAGTACTAACTTCTAAGGCAGTGGAGTCCCAAGCTTGAACCCCATCGTGGCATGAGTCTTGCGTGAATCCAGACTCCAGACTCCAGACTCCAGAGTCCGCGATAGAAAAGCAATAAAATCATGAATCCCGCCTTTTGGCCCTGGACGGCGCTAGCAGAGGCCAAAAGCGGTTTAGCGCGGGATCAGTTTTGGTGAGGACGGGTCTTTCCTGATTGGCCGGGGGGTGCTGACCGCTTCGTAGCCCTATCGAATGGGGAAGGTGCCCTCGATGACGCTATTGAGTGGGGCCACGCGCCAAGTGGGGGCTCTGGGCCCACTCGCTCAACCAGGAAGGAAGGAAGGAAGGAGCTGCCCCACCAGTCCGAGTCGGGCTTAGTCCACGGACACGCCGGATCAATAATCGCACGCCATGCCGAGGGTCAGTACGAGTATCATTGCATTTGCGCCTGATTGTTCGGAGGAGGCAGAGCAGTGACATGGATTATGCGATTGGGAGCATAATGCAGCGGCTAGCGAGTCAGTTCTCCCTTTAACATGCCCAGGTAAAGGTTGCTTCCGTCTGTGCTAGGCAGGGAAAGTACTAGTATACAACTGTCATACTGCATATTTGAGTTGTTCAAGGTAGCAGGAGCACTCACTGCACCTAGCTTATCGCTTTGAATTTTGCTGTTATTTGCGAGTTGAAAATGCGTCGGCTCTATTCTTACTTTTCCAACGCAGAGAACCGATTGAGCCGCAGTGAGCGGGTGGAATCACACTCTCTTCTCAAGGCAGATCGCGTGCAATGCAATAGCATATACCCCTTATGCATCAAAACCTATACCCCTGAAGAATCGATTAATAAACATGAAAACAATCCTGGGACAAAAAAGAAGATGTTACATTGGATACTGCCATCAAATTCGTCATCCATAAACATCAACTCCATGCCAATATCTTCAACACATCCCCCGTCACCGACAGTTTAGCTATCAGTCTTTTGATAGCCTTGCAAGACTCGCGCCTAAGCACCTAAAAGCACCAGATGGTAGACGGGGCAGTTCTCTTGGCCTGCCAGTCTTTCCCACTCAGCCCTATGCACGTACCCCATAGGGCCAACCAAATTCTGCACTACGGCTCCTTTCATGGCCCTCTCGCCCTCTCTGATTTGAGGAAATGTTCTCACCGACTCGCTAGCTTGTTTATCTAAGCCACGTCAAAGGGGAAACGCCGAAACGGATCTGTCGTGGACGCTACGTGGGACGGTGAGATGATGTGCAGAAGGCAGATGGAATGAGAGTGGTGGACAGAGCTTTTCTACTGGCTCGGTGACTCGAGTTCCATCTCCATCGTGGTAATTGAGGTCGGCAATGCGACTGTTTTCTTGACTTGAATCATTATTATTATGATTGTCGCTGGTTAGAAGTATCGTCTCAGCCCTATCACCTGTCCGGCTGTCATGAACAGGATCGACGCCGACGCTTAATAACTCCGAGTACTATTATTACCTTCCCGCATCGGCGCATATCGCTTACTGTACGGAGTAAACAAAATCATACAAGTACTTCCTGATTTTACCGAGTTTAATTTTCAAAAATCCATTAGATATGGCCGAAAATTATACATCAACTCAATTTGTGTCAAAGGATTTCTGCGCTCGCGGAATTAGCTCTGTGACGACCAATACTAGCACCATAGCCACAACCCAAATTTACCAACCGCAACAACTAGTGCTTCAATTTACTGCAAAAAAGCATCCCTCGTTAACAAGGATGAGTTAATGCATTTCACCCACGTTGCTCAAAACTCCTCCCTGGCTTGCTGGTTCATAATCATTAGCTTTTTCAATTCATGCATAGCTACATTACTAACTCGACACAACTAGAAAGAAAAAAGATTAGATCAATCTGGTTTGAATTCCTGGAAAGAAGTCCGCTCTGGAACCAGTCAGCCAATGTCCATGGTTCGAGTTTAGCTACACAAGCTAAGCAAGCTTTGATGCTGACAGTTCACTCACTTTGGGCGGAAGCAGAAAAGAAAATATAATATTAATCGACGACTTCGCCGAACTCATCGAGTTCGTGGTTGATCAGCAGTTTTTTTTTTCTTCTGAGATTTTAGAGTTTTCTTTCCAACCACTACTCAGATTTTTCTTATGTCCGATGATAATGATCCTGGAAGATTCGGTAAATGCGGAATTGGGGACCGTGCTAACAGCTCGGAGCTTGGAGCTTATCAGACGGAGTAACCGATCATTCCTTTCTAACTACAGAGCTTACTACCTTTGATACACCTTTGAAGAGAGTAAAGATGACGAGTATGTCGTCTACATATGGTATTCAATGAAAACAGTTGCAGTTTTCCCCATCAAGCGTTACCTTTCATTTTCCAATTTGATATATCTGCTTCGGCTGGCTGTATGCATACTTTTGAACGTAGCACAATAACCGGTGATCGGTGCGATATGGCCTCCGAAACCCCCGACTTCAAGACAATTTTGGGTTTGTCAGCGGGAGATGTTTGGTAATAGGTGGCACATAACGTCGGAACATGGTTCGGATAGCATAGACGTATGACGGAGCAGTAAAGGTCGGCGATGTGAATGCGGACGGGGCATGTAAGACCTTCTCTTATTTCCTCTCGAGTACTATATGTGCGCTATACTAGTGCTATCGAAATTACTATGGTTTATAGGTCAGCATCTGCACACCATCGACAAGGGTTTACAAGGGCTAAATAAGATACAATTCTTCAAGTGCGATTACGCTTTTCAATCCAAGCTTTGACTATTGAGGATTTAACCCTCAAGGCCCTCGGGGTTTGGCAAAAGGGAAGAAGGGTACCAACGTATAGTAATTGATGAACAATTTAGCCAGCCATTTATTCCCCGCACAACGCGTGGCAAAAGATGTCCCTCAACTGAACCCCGAACGCCGTCAAGAGACGTATGTCTGTGTCAAGTAAAATTGATATCAATTATCAGAAAGACGAGGAAGAAAGTAAAGCATTTCAGAAAGCGTATACGGACCAACATCAGCATTTATTTTTTAAACTGACATACTTCTAAATGCAGTAATCGCAGTTTGGCTTCCCATTGACCAAATTCTTTCAGTTGCTCCTTTGCATACTCTGTACACCCCTGGGTTGACGCGCACTGCAACGCTACTAGTAGGAAAGCCTTGAAGAGACAAGGTGGTTACTAGTAGAGTTTCCGCCCCCAATTTTTAGATGCTGATTGAACGCAATCTCGCCTGTTGACTTTTTAAGAGCGGCCCCCAAATTATTTAAGGGTGAGTCTATCTAGGTTCTCAGGGGTAAATTGATCTATAGACTTGACTAAGTATACTCCGTAGATATTGCTTTGAAGAGACTAAGTATTACGAAGGGTCAAAGGAAGAGTGCGTAACTTGGATAGTTTCAAGCATGTTTCTTTCTCCTTCAAACGTAACCATGTGAAGGACATATTTACATTTTACATGCAGTTTAAGTATGGCAGCATGACAGTGATGATTCGACTCAAACTAAGAGGCTTGTATCAACCGGGGATATTTATCTGATTATCATCTTCGGCGACTTTTATTTTGCGAATACATCTTTCTGTAACCGACATTTTTCTGTAATCGAATAACTTGTGGAAAATATACCCCCATTTTCTTTTCATTAAGACAACTTGTCATGTAGCACTATTAACCCCCGCATCGATGATTGTCACTGCATGCATCAGACGGGCCGTTGATGATCGTCTGAACCTATGGACTCCTGTGCAAGGCAGACCCGTCGCGTTTCTGATCATTTCAGTTTTCCGCCACTTTCCCCTAGGAAAAGGGGAAGCGCTGTAGGAATTGAAGGCTCAAATTAAGGTGTGATTGCGGTGGTCTTCCCGCATAGTTCTAGGCTGTGTGGTATGCAATCGACGTCATTTATGAGCGAGATTATGCATACAATGCCTAGTCCAATGGCAATAGCGTATTTATGTGAGTAATACTTTCATAGAAGGAAGTCGACACGATCTATTTGTCATTATTTGGCTATGCAATACACGAAAACTGGAGAAAGGGGCATGAAGAAGCGGAGGAGGCGAAATCGGCACATACAATGGTCATTGTATATGCGTTGGCACCTTTCCAATAATGAACAATACCATTATTGGGAAGATGCGGGGAAGCCAAAAAGACAAACGGTGAAGAATTAGTAGTATCATGGAATGGAATGGTTCATGACATCTTCAAGATTCCCCATCCCTTATCCTCAAACCCCCCCCCCTCTCTCTCATTGAATCACCACAAACGGACAAACCGCCTCATTCGTCCAACAAGTTACAAATCCAAACCTCAAAAATTATTCCATTGATTATATCCTCTATTATCTCCACCAGTTATCACCTCCGCCTCACCCTCGCCAATAATAATAATATTACTAAACAAACCAAGAGCATGAAGAACCTTACCCCACTAACCGTTCCCCCCTGGCCTGAACACCCCTCACCCTGTCTTCCCCCCACCCCAAGCCTGGTCCCGTTTCGCCGAAGAATTCGAGACCTCACACCTCCAGATCGCAGCACGAAGCCACCCCTTGACACGCCAAATCTTGCGGTCTGGCGACCCTTCCTGTCGGCCACCCAAGAGAACCAACGCACACACCCGCAAAATCCATGTCCGAGTAACACCTGCATCGTGCATAACCGGACAATACCCTTGTTTAAAAGAACCGAACGTCGGTTTTAAAACTAGCAATTGTCTTTTAGGGCTGGACTGGACTTCAATAATAATGAGCCTTGTATATGTGGCTTATTTGCTGAAATAACGGGTGTCATTGTGTTATTGGGGGGGATTTTTGACAATGGGTTTCTTATTTTTCTCTTGTGGTTATGGATGCGGGATACATTTCGTGTGAAATGACCCTGGCAATTGATCGATTGTATTTTTCATGTTTTGGGCGTTGGATGAAAATTAGGTCTCCAACTCGGATACTTTTCCAAGTACCCTGTAAGTTCTTCACGGAGCGTCCGTTTACATACTTTCAGGAGATGTTAGGGTAGTATTTTGAGGTATTATTGCAATAACTTACATTGAATATATTGTACATGTACAATTACTTACGTGAAAAAAGGGGTAAAACACAAGGATAAGGAGAAGAATAAAGAAAAGCCACAGTTTAGTCCTGGCTCCTGAAGAAAAAAATTGCTTACATAATAATAAAGACAAGGGGGCGGACCGGATTACGCCCGTAGTTGATCGTTTGATGAGGATTCTCGATAGACAACATGGTTATCGTACGCTCACCGGTATCAAGGCGTTGACTGACTGACCGCCTTGATGCCATTATTGCTTTTCGGAGAGTGCCTTCACAGCCTCAAGCAATGTAAGGCAGATCAGTCGAAATGTCATCAAAGAAGCTGCGGCAAGGAAGTTTGGCCAAAGTTTAGTCGTTGAGAAGACCGGAGGTTTTAGAGCTAGTCCACTTCTCTTTCTTATGCCTCTTGTAAAGATGAATTGTTTTCACGATGATTGGGTGCGCGGACGTCTGTGAAGGCCACGCTATCAGCCCTATGGAGCAGACACTAAATCCCTGTGTCAGGAATCTCGATAGCCCATTTCGAATTAGATGATGTGCCTTTCCATCGGTTTCTCCGAACGAGTCCAGAGAAAAATAGCGTTTTCTAATAGGTAAGGCGGGAACGTACAGTAACCAAACCTCTGTAATTTTTCAAAACTAAAAAAAATAAAATCCCCAAACCAGAAGGATTGCGTACATATGCAATAATATTACAGTTATTGCAATACTGATACAGATCCTGTCTGCCTTGCCATCCGAGTAACAGGCACAGGTAAGACCCGAAAACGAATCAACGTTTGAAGACGCTGGATTAAACAAGAGGTCCGTGGGTATCGTCCCGATTAAAATGGAAAGAAGCATGATAAGCAGAGATCAATGGGGAAGAGAAAACGATACCCCGAAGTAAAAACTCATTCCAGCACGGTATACGGAGTAGTCTGAACTGAAACGTGGAGTTTAACTTTGGACTTTTCTCCAATGGCTGAAAACGGCGTATCGTGCTGGGCCTATCATCGAACGTACGTAGCCTCCGCCAAATCCCGAGATCATGGTTTCGGCCGGCATGTGTTTCTTGGTATCCTTGGTGAGATTTTCGGTCTTCCCTAGTACGAAAGCCCAAAAAATGACTGCCTTGCAACGGAAGGGAGTACCGTCTGCACGAAACGTCTTCACGGCGATGAAGCCTCAGGTTATGATATCGGCTGGGTGACGTTCGAAGCTGAAACTGCCGAGGTTGGGAACGAGCAATTCTGCGTCTCCAGAGATAGCATCTATGAGTTCAAAGTAAGGCAAGTTTGCGCTTTCAGAACGTCTTCCCTTATCGCCTGCATTATGTGGAAGAAGCCCGAATATTCGGAGCTGATAGAAAGGGGCTGGCGAATAGGAAGTAAAAAAGGGCACGGTTACATGCTTAGTGTCTGCGTGGTCGTCCACAAATGTGACAAATAATACTCGGATCTTGACCAGCACTTGGTCCTTGGTACGTTGTGTGTATCTTTCGGCGTGTGGTAAATCTCCCCTTTGCTCCGATATCCTTTAAGGGGGGGAGATAGTCGAGTGTAAAGGGAGATATGGGACGCTGCAGGTTGAATGACACCGTTTTCATCCGCGTGGACGAGTATGAACGGGATGCTGGACCATGATTGGCGTTGAAACGCTGGTGAACTCGGCTATCTTGTCCCACTGGACATTCGGTCTTTAGCTTAGCCCTAGGGGTTAGATACGTGGGAACCTCGTAGGGCTGAACATGCGGGGCGTGCATATTGGGCGACAATTCCAATTCGACAGCACATAGGCTGAATTGCCAATCAACTGACACTAAATGTAAAGGTCGACCCATAGCAAGTTTCCCGGGAAAAGACAGGAAATTGCTGCGCTAGAGACATCTGCCGAGTGAAGTTTGAAGTTAGCATAATATCAATGCCACTAGGCGGGTACCATCAGATTTGTTTGGCCAAAATAAGACTAAGTGCTTATGTCTCGGAGTGCTGGAGTGTCATTCTTCCTGGTGTAATTGAGGAGCGGCAGAGTTTCAAACAAATGGATGCTTCTTGTCAAAAACAAATCGCCAGCAATACAATAATACTTGACCGTGGTCTGGGGAGTAGAACCCTGAATGCGTGCCAGGCCACTGCAGGGGGAAAGATATGACCGGACCATGGCCTTTCATTCGATGTCGGCTTGAAGGATCAAAATCCTGACCCCTCAAGGGGAAAAAAGTATATATCTGCGCTTTCATCAAATCACGCTGCTCCCATTTAGTTCAGAGTCCGCACAGCCAGGTAAGATAGGAAGGACTTGGGGCCAGTACGAAACAAACGGACAGAGGCTCGAGTTAGTTGGCTGAGTCTCCATCTCTTCACTATGGGTTAGCATAGCACGGGGTAAGGAGTAATTAATTTTTGGAATTTCGCGACTGGGAATGGATCGCCACATTGTTGAAATGAGAAGCATTAGCCCCTTATCTCCGATCAATTTACCTTGCCAACAATGCACAGTCATCATTCGCAAGGTTCGCCATGGAATGAGTGTTTCTATTCCCCATAATTATATCCTGAAACACAAACAGAAGTATAAAAATAGCATGTTCTGAAAACTTCCCGTTCCTATCGATTCGAGAATTGTCCCACAGCCACAATGTTTCTCCAATGAAACTTTCACTGTCAAGAAATCACGGCGGATATTCATTCAAGCCATCCAGGGATAGAAGTGACGGAACGTGTTCCCAAACTGATAGTGTATGCTAAAGTAAACAACATTTTGTAAAAGAATTTCATATGATATAAGCATGAGGACTGAAGGCTAGTCTGGCATTCGCAGAATAGCAATCAGTGCTGAGTAGAAGAGTATGAGCCTTCTGCAGATTAACCAAACTGAAAACATTGCAATCTGCTCCCTAGTAATAAGGGAGGTCATCAATCCGGCCTCAAATAGGGCCAGAAATCCCAGCGGCGTTCACATTAGGCTGTGCCGATGAGTGCTCAAAGCTTCGGGATGCGATTGATGATCGCTGGCAACGATAGGGTTGTCCAAGTGTACAAAGCTACCCATGAGCTTGAGTAAAAGCAGGTGATGGCCAGTGGCCATATTCAGGACATGAGGCGGATGATGGGGCCATGGTTTGGACAATTCGCGTATTGTCGTTGCTTGGTGATGTGAACGAAGGAGTGCTAAGCAGATCTCAAACGCAACTAAAGAAGGGACGATAATGCTATCGTATAGTTATGCACCGTAGATGCTGTGAGTGTCTTGTTAGCTGCTTAAAATCGATTCATTGGCATAGTCCATGTTGTTGATATAAAAATGGCGTCTGAATCTTTCCTTCCAAGGTTGCTTTCTCCAGACGTAAGATTATATAAGCCTAGTTCACGTGACATCTAACTAGTTAGATAACGGGCTGATAACCTCAGCGGAGCTCCCTCACTCCGCAATTGATCAATCAACAAGCACGGCGAGATAGAACTACGCTTTCTTTTGTGCAATTGGCGCGTTGCTATCCCGAATTTTTATACGGAGATCCTGCAAGTAAGTCTCTTTTGGATATGAGTACCGTTTCTTCTGTTTACCCCGCTCTTAATACAATGCATGCATACGACTTGGAGCTAACTGAGTGTTGCCTACAGAACCATAGTCTTAAACAGCGTCCCAATCGCATACCTATCGCCAGGGCGGACCCCTCGCGGAGACGATTACTGGAAGGCTACTGACCCATTTTGCGATTGAATAACAGAGCGAAGAAAAGCAAAAGTAGAGAGAGAAAGGGAGGCGGAGCTGTTGCTGGGAAAACGGAATTTGGGGGAAGAAGCATATAGAAACTCCATACACCCACTTGAGGCTTTGTTGTGCTTTAGCTACGGGCAATTATCCATTATTTATTGCGGGTTTGCCCTGCGCACCTTTCGGTCCTCTTTACGTCCCGCGGTTACGGCTACCAAGTCCATTGTCGCAATCAAACAGCCTACTCGACATCTTGACCCCAGCAACTGTGGTATAGGCGGGCTAGCTACTATCAGGCTGCGTGATGGATCCGCTTGCTGGTCCGGTACAGTATGGAGCGGGTGATGATGTAGAGATGAGTATGGGAACTGTGAGTCGGACTGCGGGTGGGAAGAAAAAAGGGATCAAGGTTGACGGTATGCTTCGTTTTTGTTCCAACGCGTGGTCTATGGAGCGGTGGAGTGGTGGCTGGATATTCATTTTGAGGGACGAGTTTTGGATGGCTAACAGACTCTGTGCATGCAGAACCGCCCAAGTTTGATCTTGAATCATATATAAGCAATTATACGGGTATGTTTGATTGACCTTGCTCTGGTTTGGTAGATAGCCTACTGACTCCATTGCGTCTGCAGGGAGGACTAAGCTCGCTAGACTCTACGTCATCGGGACGTGTTCGACCTTCTTATCGGTTGAGGCTTTGAAAATGGCAGTTGCGGAGGCAAAGCTTGGGAAGGATGTAGATTTGTACATGAGTGCTGTTGAGGCTTTGTCTCGTGTCGCTCCTCAAGATCCAGAAGCCAAGCCAGATACTGCGTGGGTGGACCATACATCGAAGGTGGTCAAGGCTGAGACGGATCGGTTAGAGCATGAACTTAAGGGATATAAAAATAACCTAATTAAGGAGAGCATACGGGTGAGTGAATGGCTTACAATGCTCAAAATTACTGGACTAACGCAATAAACCCTGTGAATGCAGATGGGCAACGAGGACCTGGGCCATCATTACCATCGCATTGGAGATCTAGCAAATGCCTCTAAGGCCTACGCTCGAATGAGAGAATACTGCACCACAACATCGCACATTGCGTCTATGCTCTTCAAAAACATCAACGTCTCGATTGACCGCGGTGACTGGCTGGGCGTTCAATCTAGCGTCCAACGCCTCCGCAACCTCCAGTTTAAACCGGAAGACGAAGCAAAAAACAAGGCCAAAATGTTCGCCTCGCTTGGCCTATCCCAGCTTGCCTCATCCTCCTACCATGCCGCAGCCATAAGTTTCCTAGCGACCGACCCAGCCATAGCCGACAACTACAAGGAAGTAATATCTGCTAACGACGTCGCTGTCTACGGCGGTCTCTGTGCCCTCGCCTCAATGGATCGCGCAGATCTCCAAACTCAGGTCCTGGAAAACAAATCTTTCCGCAATTTCCTGGAGCTGGAACCGCACATCCGCCGTGCCATTTCCTTCTTCTGCTCCTCGAAATTCCGCTTGTGTCTGGACATCCTTGACGCATATCGCGCCGACTACCTCCTAGACCTTCACCTCCAGAAACACGTCGCTGTCATTTATTCCCGCATCCGCACCAAGGCCATGCGTCAATACATTGTTCCGTATAGCCGCATAACACTCGACGCGATGGCCAGTGTTTTCTCACCCGGTCAGATGACGACGAGGCCCAATGGTGGTGGTATTGATATGAAGTCTCCGTTCATCATTGAGTTGATTGATTTGATTCAAAAGGGGACATTGGATGCGCGCATTGATGTTGAAAAGGAGGTGCTTGTCACGGCGCAAGCGGATGCTAGGGAGAAGGTGCAGAGCGCTGCGGTGCAGAGCGCCAAGGAGTATGTTGATACGGCGCATATACAGCTGCTGCGCATGAATATTTTGCATGCTGGATTGGAAATTCCACCTGTGGGTGGCGAGGGAGGTGAAGGTGGGCGTGGTAGGGCTGCGGCGGAGGTCGCGGCGATGAGAAAGGGGTTTGCGTTGGGGAGGGGGTGAGGGGGCTTCAGGGGTAGAGCCGGTTTGGTTTGCGCTGGATCGGATGGGCGTTATTTTGACCGCTGCCTTTAATGATAGAAGCATTTGCCATGCTGGGTGCGTGGCTAATGGGTTACGCTTTATACAGATGGTTCTTTTTCAACTGTCTTTGATTTGATGATAATAGCGAGGAATGAAATGATGAACCTTTATCCTTCTTTGATATCTAGTCTACCTGGGCATCTAGGTATTCGAGGTAGCTACGTCCAGCACATCATAACTGTAGGTATATATGCAAATTCCTATATACAGCCTCGGTAGAATTAGCTATCAGTCATTCCTAATCGATCTATAGATATACAAGCAAACACCCATAAACCAAATCTCCCTCACAACTTCGCGTCGCCCTTCCCCTTGACAATCTCCAAATCCCTAAACGGCACCCCCAAAAACTCCCACATATAATGCCATCGATCACTGCCAAAAAAAGGCTCCTCCTTGCCCTCCGCATTCCGAACCCAAAACCACGGCGCCCCAAACGCGCCACGATCCAGCGCCTCCTTCGTCCGCGCCGTTAACGCAGCTTTTCCCTCAGCACTTTGTGCGGCGCTCATGATTGACTCGATTTCTGCGTCGGAATACTTTTCTTCGCGCAGAAGCGCGATCACGTTCTCGGGTTTGCTGAGGTCGACGTGTCGGAAGAACATATAAGTCCAGTAGAGGAGGAAGGTGCGTTCGAAGCGGTCGCGGGGGTAGTGAGCTTTTATGTGAGTGGCGACACGTTGGGGCTGTGGGAAACGCTTAGTGCGAGAATGGAGTTGTATCTAAAAGGCGGGTTGAAGGGCAGGGGGGAGGCTGGAGGGATACGGGGGGATTAAAACTTACAAGGATTGTGAGGGGAGGGAAGAATGGGGGTGGCGTCATATCTTTGACGCCGAAGTATTTTGCGGCGCGTTGGCGGTCATATTGGCCATATTTGGCTTTTGCGGGGTTGGTCCAGGGGGGTGTGTTGCCTTTCGTCCGGTGGCATGTTAGCTAGCTGGTTTGTTGTATTTTGTAGGGGGTGAAGGTGGATAGTGGCTGCTAACCTGAGCCGGCGTTAATTCCGCCTAGGAAGACGGGAAAGATGCTGAACGAAATTCAAATGGGTTAATGAGGCGACCGCGACCGTTTTGGAATGGAGAGCGAAAGGAGGCTGTGGAATTGGCTATACGCGTATTGGCATATGCTGAGCACGTACTCGACGTCGACACCATGAGATGCTAGCAGCTCGCGGTTTTCGAGGAGGTATTGAAAGGCGAAGAAGGAATAGGGTGATGCTGTGGTATTGCTATTGTTAGCTGGGAAAATTGTTCAGATATGTAACAGGGCAGATAACTTACGGCAATCGAAGTAAGCTTCTATCTTTGCGCCCATGACTGATAGATATTAAGAAACTTGAGCTTGGGCGGGATGGCCTTAGTTTGGAATGGCGGCTAGTTCACAGTGAGCTTATAATAGGGAAATAAATTGTGATCAGGTATCTATAAAGAAATGAATATAGAAACGAAGCGCATAATATGGATTTTCTGGAGCTGTATATATCTGTCGTCGCAAAGGATGAAGATGAAATCGTGGGGAAGATGCCGAGGTCCAGAGCTTTCGGCGACTAATTTGTGATCACTCATCAGAATCTCCGGGCCGAAACTCTAAATGAGCCCGAGTGGGAACAGCATTGCCGGATTGATATGTCCAGCAAACAGACACGCTTAGGCATAACCGGCATGAAGACATCTATATGTATACCTTCTCCTTGGATGACTAGCGGACAAATTTGGATTCAAAAACAAGGATTGGATATTTAACCTGGTTGAAATATATACTATTGTTATTCCGCCTTCATTTTATCCGCCAAGGTTGAAGTGCTATACCGACTCAGCTATATCTATAGCCAGTTCCGAGCCAATAGGGATATCTGAAATCAGTTGTATACAGCACTACAATCACGGACATGCAAACCACCAAGCCCGTAGCTTTGGTGATTGGCGCCTCCCGTGGGATCGGACGGCAAATCGCCCTAGACCTAGCGAAGGACGGCTATGCCGGTTTGTACACCCTTTATACTAACAATAATCATATAAAAGATACAAGATATGATGTGGCACATAGAGATCTTACTAACTAGACCAACCGTCAGTCGTCGTGTCCGCAAAATCAACCTCAGACGCCAGCAAAACAACCCCCTTCCCTCCCGATCCCAACTCTCCGCAATCAACCATCAACACAGTAGAGCGGGAGATCCGGGAAGCGGGGGGTGACGCCGTCGCGCTACCTGTTGATACAAGGGATGTTGAGGCCATTGACCGTCTCGTTCAGCAGACCGTTTCAATCTACGGCAGCTTGGATGTGCTTGTATACAACTCCGGTGCCATCTGGTGGTCATCCGTCGAGAACACACCTGTCAAGCGTTTCAAGCTGATGCAGCAGGTGAACCCGGAGGGCCTCTATGCGAGCGTGCAAGCGGCATTGCCATATTTCGGAAAAAATGGATGGAAAGGGCGAATTGTGGTCGTGTCGCCACCGATTTATTCGAGGTTCTTTAGGGGGAAGACGGCGTATGCTATGGGTACGTATTGCTGGTTGGTAGAAGGAGGACTCAGGCAGACATACCACTTCTGCCAGAGGACTTGGGAGCTGTTCTCGTTAACAGAGTGTTCTTTATTTTTTTAGGCAAGGTCGGAATGAGCGTTTTGACTAAGGGGTTGGCCATGGACTTTGTCCGCCAGGGACGCAAGGACATGGCGATTACCAGCATTTGGCCCGCTGTGGTAAGTTATAGACCATACCTATATATACGCGTTTCCCGTTTACCCTATTCCCTTCCTGGAAGATCTCAAGAACGCTCTACCTTGTGATTGATTGGCTAACCAAAACCAGTCCATCGAATCTGCCGCAACCAAACGATCCACAGACAAAGATGCCTCACTAGCAAAGGATCTCCGAAAACCCGTAAGATCCCCTTTAGTTCTTCTATATCCAAGTGCCAACTAGCCCCTCAACACGTAAAAAAGCAATTTTGGATCAAGATAAATAATGACCTCACCCAAAACAGACAATATTCTCCGCGGCAATCCTAGGCATCCTCCACGCGCCCGCACCGACCGTAAACGGCCTATTAACTCTCGACGAAGACTTCCTACGGCAATACTGCGGCGTCACAGATTTTTCTGAACACAATGTTATCCCAGGTTCGAATCCGAGACGAATCATGCCAGCAGAATTCCCTGTATTGGAGGTTGCGGAGCAGGATGATGAGGGGAGGAGGATGGATAGCACTGCTCTGAGCACTGCGGAGGGAAACCCGAGGCTGTAGTTTGTATGATTATCGTTTTTAGCAAAATGGTGAGAGTTTGTGAGATCATTATTTCTGTTTCTTTCTGACCCTTGTTTCTTACTTCGAGGGCACGCTGATAGAGTGGAAGGCGAGAGGATACTTCTGTAGTATCGAATGGAAATCCCGCATGGCCGTTGGCAGTAATGCATCCACCATTTCTAATTTTATATATGTTAAATTTGCCAAAAAGAATTTTGGATATCGACCGAAAGATTGCAAAAGACTTCATGTCCCGGTGATGTCAACATCGAAAGGATATCAAGGTCAAGTGAGCGACTTGTCTAATTAAAAAAAAAAGGACGGCTAATTGTTTTTCAAGGCCCTATATACTTCTCACGGGGAATACAGTTTAACAAGGATTAATACTATCATTAGAAAGAGGTATTGGTATAGGGCCAAGTTGGGACATATCGATTGGACTCGAATCAGCAAGTCCTTCTCCCTGGTCCGTCAAAAAGGCCTTTTTGACTGCAATCAAATCCAATAGCCGGTCAACCAACAAAGCTGCAATTTTCCAAAAAAAATCAATTAGCATCCTATACAGTAACATTGAGATAGTAGGGGAAGCGAGAGGCGCGGAGAACTGAAAAGAACAGAATATATGACTCACCCGCAAGTAGCGCAAGAGTGAACGTAAAGATAATCATCGGGCTGGTCATAAATTTGTAAACGAGGCGGAAATTTGTAACCATTGCGACTATGCCCACGAGGAGAATTCCCAGAAGGATACGCGTTACAACAGCCACCGATGTATAAACCTTGCCTGTGTGTCGCCGTGTAAGGAAAACGAAAGCAGCAAGTATAAACATAGCAAAGCCTGCGACGATGAAATAATATATGAACACAAATCCAAGTAGTCGTAGGTATGACATCAACAACTTGCCGCCTTCCACTACGTGATGTGGTGGTAGTATTCCCATACTTGCGAAAAGGCTAGCCGTCACATTTCCCATCAAATCGTGCGAGACCTGGGGACTGAGGGAACCGGGACCAAATTCCGACGGACACAGTTGCATGGTGCTATGTCTGAGGGTTTGCAAAATGGATTGGATAGCGTGTTGTTCCCTTGGGGCATGGGTATAGTCAATGTCCATGTCTGTAATCGTGCTATTGAGCAAGTCGATGGCAACTTCCGGATCTGGAAGGGGAGGCTCGCATGCAAAGAAAATGGTATTCTTCAAATATTTGAGCTTGAGAGATATATCCAAAGTTAGGGCCAAAATTTGGGATCCCTCCGAGAGAAGGACAAGCACAACGTGAAAGGGGAAGTGCAGCTGAGTCCAGACTTGCTGATGGACTGATCCGTACTTCATTCGAGGCGAGATATCAAAGTATGATTGCCATAGAAGGTACTTGAACTAAGTTAGACACAGGATGGCTGGCTATGCAATCATAGATGTAACTTACGACTGCTGTGGTTACGCCTAGTATATGAACAAAAGACCATTTCGTCCAACCACCAGCACCAACAGTCCTGTTGACGATCCTGGTTATGGAGATGACGCCTTCTCCGATAATTATTAGGGTGAGAAGGCCCATGCGAACGTTAAGATGGGTATCTTCGAACCCAATTCCTCGGAATCGATTCGACACTGACATGACAAATAGCGTTTCAATAGCGAAAACTAGAAACCAAGAAGTCCACACATACTCGCCCCGGGTGTCATCACCAGCGCTAAAGATGAAGTATAGCTAGATAGGTAGCACATTAGTCTTGCTCTCCTATTAGAGCTACGTTGGGAACACCTACCGCGGTGTAGATGGTAGCAGTCGCAATGAAGAGCACGACTATCATTAACAACCTTTGCGAAGCCTGTTCCATTTTTCC
Organism: Helicocarpus griseus UAMH5409; assembly: GCA_002573585.1. Classification (NCBI taxonomy): domain Eukaryota; kingdom Fungi; phylum Ascomycota; class Eurotiomycetes; order Onygenales; family Ajellomycetaceae; genus Helicocarpus; species Helicocarpus griseus. Next base: position 32,299 of record PDNB01000203.1, read on the forward strand.
GTACAGAAACGACGCCGCTATCGAGTATTCGATGCTTAGCAGGAAACGGCTACAGGCCAGAAGGATAGTCAACGAACGAAACGCCCAAATGTTTTCGTCACGAATCCGTGTGGCAAAGCCGGAACCAGTAGAAGCGAACCCAACCATTGTCGCAAGCTGGAGTGCTTTACACAGCCTCTCGAATATGGAATCTTGAGCAAAACGAATGTCGAACAACATGATTTGAAGCCACGTGAACCAGATGATACTGAGGAAGGCGACATAGGACCACAAGGCTAGTGGGTATTAGCACCTTGCTTTGATTCCATTCTTTTGAGCGACAACCCTAACCTTCTAGATTGTTAATTTCATGCGTAGCAGTGAACGTGGAGAGATTCGCGACGAAGAATAGGTCAAAGAATAGTTCAATAGGGGTCGAGTCGGCATGATGATAAAGATGTGGACGCTCTTTATCTGTTTCATCTAGGGGAGACTTGATCAAAGGAACGCAGCGTCGCGGTTTTCTATGCCATCGGTTAACAGGCCATTTTCCTGCCATCCTATCCTGGAGCCCAGAACTCACCTCTTTCTCGTAAACGGGTTAATGCGTACAGCATCGTGTCTAAACGAAAGAAATCGTTGACGAGCCATGATAAAACCACGGATAAGAATAAATGAATTGTCGAGGCTAAACATCCAAAGGCTTAACGTGAAGATTCGCTGTTCGCCTCGAAATATACGAAATTGACTCGCTGCGGGAAGGCGCCAACTCCAGATCCATGATGGTCGTTGCTTGATAACTGCTCCAGCAAGAGCAACAGACGATGTCAGGGGGAAATTGCATTCAGCACATATAGCTCTTCAGATAACTTGCCCGTTCAGTCCATGACCTCGTCATCAGACGGTGCTTCGGATTGCCCGCCGAGATTTTCCAATCCACGGTCACCCTGGACGTCAGGTCCAGGTAGGATGCTTTTATCACCGGGGTTGACTCCCGCCTCTGCCTTTAATCTCTCATAGTTTTCTCCCGCCTCCTTAAGCAGCGTTTGGATTTCCGCCTCCCTGGCAGAGATATCGACTTTCTCCTTTCGAAGCTCCTCCATCTTCAGTACAAGCTGCACCTTTGAGTTCTCCATAACGCTCAGCGAAGATCTAAGACGGGCTAAACTGTCCGCAAGGCGCGGGAGGGGTGTTATTTTTGGTGGCGTTTTTGGTCGGGCAGGAAGGCCTTCATGAGCGCGACGTAGCCCGTCCATTCCAGCACGAGTCTGCGCAGCTTCATAAGCAGCTTTACGTTCTGCCTCTGAATCGTCCACCTCAGAAGATTCTTGCGCCTCATCAATCAATTCCTGCATTTCTGCTCGTTCTCTCCTCTGCTGCTCACGCTCTGCCTTCCTGCCCAGGGCTATCTTTCCATCCTCCACGTATTCGTCGAACCCTTCCGCGAAATTCTCATCGTCCCGAACAAGTCTCGTGTCAAAGGTCTCTTCTTTTCGCGCTAACGACCAATCGCCATCATCATCCCGTCGTCCATCATCTAAAGAGATAAAGTCCTGTTCATGATCCTGACCTTGTTCCATAGCAAGACGAGCGCGCCTCTCCTTTTTCTCGCGAATCTCAGCTTCACTGGGTATAATCGATGGCTCTGACACCTGCACAATCTCTCCAAACTTTGCAGAAATATCTATTTGCTTATCTTTCTCATCTTCGCTGGTATGTAGTGATCCCGACTTCTTTGGACTCGACGGAGTGGAATTCCGGAGCTCCTGGAGATATTCTTTGCTGTAGGTTGGGCGATTCTCTTCTTGGCCGGCCCGAAGGGGTAGGCTCTCGAATGAACCCGAGGGGGTCCATGTGCGTTGTAAACTACTTTTCTGTTGTATGTCCTTCCTAGCTCCGATCCTTTTAGGAGTGATGACTTCGCCTTCGTTCATGTCATCTTCGTCGGCCATAGAGGTTCCCCCGGGCCCAAACGAAAGTCGTAATTTTGACTTGTGCTTCGGCTTTGTGTTCGGTCTACGAACAACAGGTTCTGAGTCTGTAAACATCAGCTAATATGCCCTATCCGTAATATGCCCGATAACAATTTGTGGGTGTTACTGACCCTGTTCGCTGCCATTCTGCGGGGTGTCTTCTTCCTCCGCGCCCACCTTGCGAGCCTTGCGACGATTAGCGAATAGAGAACTCATTTTTCCTCTTAACCGCAAGGAACTCAAGGTAAAAAAAAAAGTTAAAAAAATAAAAAACTAGGGAAAGAAATAAGAAAGCAGTTCGTTTCGCAAAGAAATCATGTTTATTCTCTGCGCAAGCTTAGTTAAAGCTCCGGTCCCTGTTTGGTTTGGTAGATCTCGGCAAATCGTTGACCCGGCGCTGGATGCCGCACCCGCGCAAGTTCACCTTCCAGAGCTCCAACCGCAACCAGTCCAGCGGACATTTTGATAACAGCCCAAACTTCTTTCAAAATGCCTCAAGCCCAGCCAGAGTTGAAGAAGGTGTGTTCGTATTTGGCATATTTTATACGCAAGCTGAATTTGAGGCTAACGCTTGCGCTCAATTTAGTATATGGAAAAGCGGTTGTTCGTTCAACTCAACGGCAACCGCAAAGTCATTGGAATCCTCCGTGGCTACGATGTACGAATACCATCCCGTCTCTTTCTCTGTCGTGTTATATTTTGTTTCTTTATAATGCTTGTTGTTGCAGGACCTCTATAAATGCACCAGTTTTATCTGATGGGTTGTGTACATCTAGGTCTTCATGAACATAGTCCTGGACGAGGCCGTCGAGGAGAAGAATGGAGGAGAGAAGGTGCGGTTAGGCATGGTAGTATGTGCAAAATCGCCTTTATGATATTTACATTACAGATCAGGGCTAGGCTGACACTTGAACCTTTTTCTTACGTTAGGTCATTCGCGGAAACTCTGTCGTTATGCTCGAGGTTCGTTTGCCCCTCCGCACATTGACAGGAAAATAGGATATCTCACGCTACAGAATAAACAATGACTGACCATTTACTCTCCTATAGGCTCTCGAACGGATTGGCGACCGATGATACCCCTCCGGCGGCGTGACGTGATGGAAAGAAAGTATACCAAGGCGTGTTAATGAATTCGCGGCCGTAGATTGTGGCGGTTCTGTCTATCTCTCGACAATGGGCTTCTTTTTTATAACTGCGATGGCTGTATGACGTTTCTTACTACTTCGTGTACCTTTTCTTGTTTTTGTTCTGGGAGTTCGAAATACTGGGAGGGGCAATGAAAAAATCACTCGATTAAAATACGACTCTGATAATTGGGCAATTCATTCATACTTCCCAGTTATTTGTTAAAAAATGATATGACAGACGGGCGTCGAATGCGCATAGCATATACGCTAAACAATTTATGTGTTAACATTAAATAACTAGCCTAGTTTTCTCACTAGCTTTCGTTTCACCTCCATCAAATAGATGCCGTACAGAGTGTCCCTTGATGACGCCTGTCTCATTCTTGATTTCCCTTCTCATCACCGTGACCTTTCTTACCCTCGAAAAGCGTGGGGAAAAGTAAAACTCCACAAACACCTGAACGAAAAATACAAGAAAAATAAATGTAAAAATATGACATTTGAAATGATAGAAGCCCAATAGGCGCATAGCCAAACCAAACGAAACCACGGAAGGAAACGAAGGCAACATAGAACCAATGAGGGCAACAACTAGCCGGCCGGCTTGAACTTCAACTTCAACTTCGGCATGGTCGTTGGCGGGGGGGCGGAAGGTTGCAAGTTTGCGGGTGACGATGTGAGAGATAGTTTCGGGACTTTGAGCGTGAGTTTATGGCTGAGAGGTTGGGGTACGCCTTCCTCGCGCTTGCGCTTGAGCGCGATGTTGGGGGCGGGAGCGGGAGCGGGAGCGGCGGTGGCCCCTTTGGCCACCGGCGCTGTGCGGAAACGGCCTCCTTTGAAGAAGCGGAGCTTTCCCTATTTTTACGTTGTTAGTCATGTACATATTCAGAATATAACGATTGGGGGAGTGAAGGGGATAACGTACATGGCCAAGATGCTCCAATCTCCAGTATCGAGGATATTTCAGAGCAACCATGATCTTATCGATGGGAGTGTAAAGAATACTACAAATATCGACAAAGTCGGCTAGCTCTGCCAATCCGAGAAAGGGGGAATTGCAAGCTGCCCATAGCGCTTCCCTCAAGGCAGAATTGCCTTCCAGCTCATATTTTAATGCCTCTAATGCACCAGGAACGGTTTGTTTCCGAGCTAGATTAGCCTGCCGGACTTCGGTTGACGATTCTTGCTCAATGATTAGGTTGTTGGTGGGTTCTGGCTTTTTCTCGACACCATGCTCGCCGAAAGCGATGGCAGCAAGACCTTGACCGAAAGCGATGTGCAGATTATGCCGAATCCACGGAGATTGATCCGTAGACATTGCATAGATGAACCAGGTTAGCAACTCCGGGCTTTGGAATATGTCAAATTCGATTAGAATTTTGAAAGCATCCAGTCGAAGCATTTCATATGTGCCAGCCCTCGTATATTGAAGGAACTGCACAACGTCGAAGTCAATCAAGTTGGCCTGCATAAATCGCCGCTGACATTCAATGGCCGTTCTCGAATAGATGTTTTGGAAGGAGCTCGTCCACTCATCCATTCGTCTATAACGGTCAATCTCGGCAATGCAATCCCTGTTAAGTTGCTGCTCTGCTTGGCGCTCGAGTTCGCGTTCCATATCAAAATCTATATCGAAGCTATCGGGTTCATTGTCATTTCGTCCAAGTAGAGCATCACAGATTGACTTCATGAGAGCTGCGACGTAATAACAATCCGAAAGCTAATCCATGTATCAGTAACGAATCCTCGAGACTCATATCGAGAATGTGACACTATACCTCATTATTGGAATTATCATTGAATTTTAATTTATCGTAAAGAAAACGTTTTACCCTCATTGGTGTCTTGCCAGTGTTGTCCCGAACTTGTGCGATGGCTTGGGGAATGGCAAGTTGAAGGACATATGATGAGCGGTCTGAAAAGTCATTGGAACGAGTCATGGGGGAGTTAGGTAGGCAGAATAAATCCTGGAACGCGCTTTCAAGGTGGAATAAACCGATCCAGTCAACTTCGTCTTTGGCATGCTTTACAAGTGCTCTAGCAGCAGCAGCCCGAATGCCGTAGAAATAACGTCGGTCCATGAGAGTACGTACGAAGATTGTCGAAATTAACGGATGTTCGCGCTGGGCCGCCATGTATTGAATTGACTGGGAAGGTCAGTAGGGTGTCTTCAAAGAAAGATTAAGGGAGAAACAAGTACCTCGAGCTGGGCAACGATGTCCCTGTCCTGTTGCAGCTGAGATAGATACATGTAACCAGGCATTGTGAGTGACATTTTGCATATCCACTCGAAATCTGCATCCATTCGAATCCATTCATAAGACTCCTGACCCATCCGGTCCTCGTCTTCCTTACTCCATTCAACTAGTCTCCACTTTTGAATTTCCTCTTCGGATTGTAGAACGTCGCCGAGACAATACAGCAAAACATCGTCTTGAAGTTCAGCATTCGGGTCTATGCCAGAGGCGGCAGCTGCACGCTCTTTTTGTCTCTTATTGCGTTTGAGTCTTTTGTATTTTGTGTTATAGGGAATGTCAAATTTCGTCACGCCTTCCTTGATCTCCACAATATGTTCGTAGGGCGTTCCATCAGCTTCGTGTATTCGAATAGTCATGGAACCAGTGAAAACGTGCTGTACGGTGCCGGCATAAACGTTTTTGATTTCCTCTTTGACCTCTCTCATGAAAGTCGGTTTTTCTAGGTCTCGGACGGTTGGCTGCTCGGATTGTACTTGTCGGATCATCATTTCAACTACCAGTTTCTTTTTGTTGAAACGTTGAGTTGCTAAGAACCGGGGACAACCGGCACCATATATCCATTGCTGGAAGAATGGATCAAGTTTTGTATGGCCCAATCTCTCGCAGGTTCTCTGAAAGAAGGAGGTCGCCAAGGCACCGTTGGGAAGGTCGCCCATCCTGGCGTTCAGGAAGATTCGGGAAATGATCCGGGAGATGGTTGCCTTTCCACTAGCTTTGGATAGTCTGCGCTCTAGGATGTAAAGGACCAGTGGCGCCTTCAAAGCGATAAACTGGACCTCTGAAGGATCCAACCTCAGCAAAGCTCCCATGTCATAAATCGAAGGCCTAGATATGTCAAGATCGCACACCCTATCCGACATCTGCTTCAGCCGATATCTGTATTCATTGTTCCCGCACAACTTCTTCATGAACGTGTCTGTTATGTAATAAGATATTCCTAGCACCGCCCAGGTGTCCGTTGGTTCCTTAGGTATGACACTAACCCCTATCCACTGGGAGGCTAGCGAATGTACTAGGCATCTGGTCGACTCATAAATTGGGTCGATGATGTCTTCGGGAAACAGTACACGGTTACTGCAGATTGACAGCGCGGCAGTTGCGCAGGCCGACGAAGGGAGGTCATCAACAAAACACATCTTATAGCTGGAAAACGGATAAGATCCATAACTGAGGGAGAGAAAATCTATGGCTTTGGCCATTGGGAGACAGGTATTCCTAACCTCGTCCGCTCGGCCTGGAAGACAAAATGAATGTACTGGGACCGCATTCCGCCCCAGCTGATCATCCTCGTCGCTTTCACGGTATTCGGAAAGATTGACATATTCGAAGGGTCCAACGGCAAAACCGATTTGCTGCGCAGATACAGGACTAGAACAGGAGAACGATACGGTCTTCTTCGTTTGGTCTTTGGTATCCATAATCTCATCTGTCAGATCTCCGGAGCACGCCACGACCATATCCAGCGATTCGTCGTCAGAGGTTATTCCTGGCTTCCTTGGAGAAGCACTCCAATGGGAATCCCGCCCTTTTGGATAGAGTGCATCCCCGAGTGTCCGAGGACAACGGATCGATATATCCCACGTGCATCTTGACGATATATCCTCCACGCATGGAAACAAACAGCAACCACCAATTGGGTCCAAAGAGTTGACAGTGAAGGCATGTGGGTAGCGGCGATCACTGTTATCGATTCCCACAAATTGTAGACCATCCCTCGGGCGATCGATCGTGAATTCTGCATTTATAGTAAGCATCGTATATTTCGGTAAAGCAGTCTCTGCGGCCTTTGAGCCGAGCTGGCCATCCCCTGCGTCATCTCCGCCGCCGGTGGTCCGCAGCGCAAGCTGAGTCTGGGCCTCAGCAGAAAAGGGATCTAGTTCATCGATTCGCACGGATTTCGGGATTGTCACGACCAACTCGGGTTCCGGGGGGGTTTTCAGGAGCGGTTCTAGCTTCTTCGAGAGTTTTTGATGTTGATTGACTCCGTATAATCGGAAGGAATCATATGGATCTGCATATTTCGTAGTCGGCGCCTTTCCGCTGACATTCAAGCGCTTTAGCTCGCCCTGGCGGAAATTTAGGCGGATGGTCCTGAGTTCTCTGTAATGCGGCTGGATTGTAATCTCTGTTCGGCCTTTCAAACTCCGGTTCAGGAAATCTATATCGAGCTCGACCTTCTGGTGGACAACGGAGTAACCCAAGCCAGAACCCGCGGGGCCCGGTGTTTCCACCGCGCCAGGCATTGTAGGCTTCAGTCAAACGTGGCGCTAGTCGCGCAGAGCGTAAATCGCAGCCTCATAGCCAGCTTGAAGAGATCGCTATACTTGTGCACGATGAGAGCGGGGAGTGAGGGGTGTCTGGAGGCGGTTCGAGTCCGGGGTCCGTAGCTAGTGGTGCTGCTGAAATTTGGCGACTAAACGCAGGGCAGGCACAATATGACAACTGTTGACTGCAACAGGATTGTGCAGTGGCTGGGGATTGAAGCTGCAGTGAAGGCGCAAACGGCCAGGGAGCGAGTGAAGCAGCAGTGATTGACTGTTTGATAGATTGATAGACTGACTGATTGATAGCTTCCCCCTTCACTTTTGCGTGTTGAACTTGGCCGGCGCGATGGCCCGTGTGGACGCTAGGGGCTGTCACGTGGGGGTCAACGTCCTCGGCATTTCGTAATGTTGTTGAGCTTCTTTTTTCTCTCCTTTTAAACCCCCCCGAGTTATCCCCTTGGACACCGCTTTTTCAGGAGTCGGGCTTGTTAATGAGGCTGTTCTCTTTTAAATGACACGCCGATACTCTCGCTTTATGCTCTATCCCGTTTATACCAGCATGCACTGAGTGGCGCATTCTTAACTAGACGTATCCTCCGTATCCTCCGCTCCGAAGGTGTTCCTCCCGCCCCAGCTGCAATGAACGTCCTCAAGAGAATAGCCGGTATGTTGAGTTCAGGCCTTATTAACTTTCTGTCTAGGATACGAGGACTAATTATTGCTGTCTCTTTGTAGAAGCGCAAGACTCCTTGTCGGAAGAAGCGCTGTCGCATTTGAAAACCTACAAGTACTCCAGCGTCGACAAGTCTTTCGTATCTAGATATATCCTAAGGCATTACGTACGGCTATCTATATACTTCCCTCTCTCGATTTACTTGGGCTAACGAAATACAACAAAGTGGAATGCTTTCGTGGAGCTTCTTCCGCTATGGCTCGCGCCAAACATGGTCACGTTGATTGGCTTCATGTTCATAGTCGGCAATCTTATACTTCTAGAAATAGCCATTCCTGATCTTGTGGGGCCGGTATGTGCAGTTTTCTCATGCTCTTGGGCGGCCTTCAATATTTTGGAATCCATGCTTACTCGCCTTCTAAGACTTCGCAATGGGTATACTATAGTTTTGCGCTGGGAATATGGATGTGAGACAGCTCTCGGATACCTTATGGCAAGGCGAATTTGCATGTTCTGACTGTCTTCCAGGTACTCCACCATGGACAATGTCGACGGTAAACAAGCGAGGAGAACGGGCACATCTAGCGGACTTGGAGAGCTATTCGAGTGCGTTTTCCCGACCCCGCATTTTGTGTATGCGAAATCTAATTTTGAATCACCAGTCACGGGATCGATTCCTTGAACTGTACCCTGGCTAGTCTTCTGCAGGCTGCGGCAATGGGCCAGGGCTCAACAAAGATCGGAGCGTTTACTACCCTTCTCCCCTGTCTCCCGATGTTCTTTTCTACGTGGGAGACGTATCACACCCACACCCTTTACCTCGGATACGTCAACGGCCCTACTGAGGGACTGATTATTGCAATTGCGATCATGGTAGTTTCCGGTTACTACGGGCCTCATATATTCTCATACCGAGTAGCAGATTACTGGAGTTATTCAGGCTTGTTCGGAGATTGGTCTTTCCAGGAACTCTTTGTCTTCGTTCTCGGGTTCTCTTTTATGGCTACGCATTTCCCCGCATGCGTCTACAATGTGGTACGGGCCCGTAACCGCCAAAGACTCCCTATCCTGCCTATATTCTTCGAATGGGTTCCCGCTATTGTCGCGTCCGTGTCCGCTGTGTCCTGGCTGTATTCGCCGTACTCGACCCTGCTGAGTGAGAACAGGCTGGTGCTTTTCGCAGTCACGATGTGCTTTGTCATTGGCCGCATGACGACAAAAATCATATTGGCTCACTTGACTAGACAGCCATTCCCGTACTGGACAATTCTTATCACTCCCCTTGTAGGCGGTGCCATACTGGGGAATCTACCGAGATTCGGATTCCCCATGGTTAGCGCGTGGTTGGAAGTGTTGTATTTGCGCGCATACCTGGTGTTTGCCTTCTTCACCTACATGCATTGGGCTTTCTTCGTGATCAACCGAATTACGACTTACCTAGGCATCAACTGCTTGACCATCAAGAAGGACAAATCAAAGGCCAGGGAGCAAGTCTACCGCCAATTTGGAGAAGGAAGACTCGATTCAATCAACTTGAGACCCGATCCATTTGCGGATTCTAGGGTGAAGGCCAATTAGAAAACCGACCTTGCCGCGAAGGAGCAGGCAACCCAAACCCCCACGATTTCAATGGCTTCTGGTACCCGCGATGTGTCAGATTAAGCCGTGTCGAGTACGCACTAATACACTAATAGAAGGTGTCGAATTTTGAGAGATATATGACTGATGATGTTACGGGCAAGAATTGCAGCAGATATTCAACATGCATGTTTTGGGAAATTATTTTCGTTTTTCAACAGCCAACTACAAGCAAGCCTTTCACGACCATTACACATGCTCATATACAGCGCCACCACCTGGCATAGACTGAGAGAGCGGATCTCAGCGTACATACATATAGCGATTACTACAGATCCGCCATATCTGAGTTATAGATTGCGGAGTCAAGTTTCATGTCAAGATAGATATCAAGAGTTTAGAAATATACCCTCTGATATTTATGCCCTGCGCCTACTTGCTATCTAAAATGCTTCTTTGCATAAATTGATCAGCTGTTTCTAGTTTCATCAACTTAACCCCTCTGCCTTTATTTCCTGGCCTTTTCAAATCTTCCAGGAGACATCCTCCGGGGTTGATGCGCTGTCAAAGTGATAGCGACATGTAGCCTCGGTTGGCGGCGGGGTTTTGTCAGCACTAATGACAACAGCATGGGCTTATGAAACCATACTATGCACTTATCGACACCGCGCTCTCGTAGAAACTTTGAAGACTATATTTAATCATGTCGATGACCTTCCTTACTGCCAAAATACTAATGCTGACTGCACTATAATTGCTGCATTTTAGAAAGACCACGTGATATCAGCCTGAACCGGTCCCTGATCTTGCACCAGCCGTGTAAGTGAAACATCCAAAACGTCATCGTCAGTTGTCTTAAGAATATCTCAACTTTTCTGGTTCGCATTCCCGTAAAATAACGAGGATGGTCTCTGGTACGGCAGAAAACCTTGATATTATAGGTTTGGGATGGAATCTTCTACATACCCGCCTAACATAGGGCTGGTTAGGATTACCTAGGTAGGCTTTAGTCAAAGGTCAGTGCTCACACTTGGTTTTCCCTAACGATTATTGCCACTAATTATTGTCCAGGTGTCGGCCAGCTTTTTATCCCTGGTATGTCTCTAAAACTTGATGTCGGGTCAGTGTCTTCGAGAGGATTCCGTTTGCATTTGTTTCTCCTCTGGGAAATAATGATGATCTATTCTTTCGTATTGCGCTGGGCTCTGGATCACTACTGAGCGTTCTCCTGCACGCATATACATCACGACCTGCCTACACCCGTGGGTGACGGAGGCCCATCTACGACCGGAGTATAGATCTCAATGATGTATAGAGCATACAACAGCACCGTCGTCATTCATACAATCCAGTCCTCCAACCCTGGAGTGGGAGGAAAGAGGGCAGCTATAATTCTCCAACGAACCGTACCACGCAATATCAGACAGCCCTACAGGGTATATTGAATTTTCTTGGATAAAGTTTACACCCGCGCCCACAGGTCCCTGACAGAGCCACAGTGGGGGCAGACGCGCTTAGTACCAGATTAACTATAACCCAAATGACGTGCAGGTGGCGCCTCGCGTTGAGCACTCCAGGTCTCCAGACTATAATATTTAGAAGGACTATATCGTGCATGATGCAGGGGTTCCACTAAGGACCCTTCAAAATAAACCCACCCCTTGTCACTGACTGGTTCAAATAGGCGGTTTTGGTGGTTGATATTAAGGTTTCTTGCAGCGATGTAGATGGCTGGGCGGGAACTGCCATGCTGCCGCTGTATGTGGTGACGTAGGTTCGTGCGTCTTGTTATGCTCCGGCTGGATTCCTGGATTCTGGGTACCTTATGACGATATAGAAATTTCTGTTCTGCAGCGGTCGTGGATAGGGGATATCTATGGACGTATATATACAGGGTATTGCGAATATGGTATGCTTTCTTTCTGTCAATTTTGATAATATTCTTTCAATTAACTTGTATACACTTCTATACCCTCTCTTCACGAATTGTATGACCGGGTTTCTACGATATTTGTTCATGAAAGTTTACGTTTCTTCTGTTTAATATTTGCATTCCTTCCACCTCTAAACGCCCCTTAACTACATACCCTTCATTGGTTGTTTTCAGTTGAATCAATCTCGAACATCCAAGAAAGATAGAACGATCATACTCCCTATTCCATCGTCTCTTTTTCCCCTTCCCAGATCGTCAATCACTGCCCTTCTTTACCAAATCCCAACAAATTCTCAACATCACAAACAATGGCACCAGGCCCCGCAGCACCCCGCGCTACCCCTTCCCCTTCCCCCTCGACTCAATCGAGGAAGGGAAAGCCCTCCGCTACCAAAAAGACACCTAAGCCAGAAAAGGCAACAGAATCTCCGAAAGGAAGATCGATAGTGCCTCCACGCAAAACACCACCAAAGCTCAAAAGCTTTGGCAGCCAGTCGAACAATATACCATCTCGCGGTGGCTCTTCTCGCCCAGAGCCTCCATCGAAGGCACCTTCGCAACAGCTAGAAGCTCGCGATCCTGAACCGGAGCCGGAAGAATTTGAACCTGAGACTGATGCTCCAGATACCGGTCTGCAGGGGAAGGTACCTCAGCCAGATACGGAGGAGGTCGGCAAGAAGGTAGAGGATGGAGTCAGGGGCGGCCCACTCGATCTGTCAGCCTTGAAGGGTCTTGAAGTTGGTGACGGAGGGAAGATTTACGGAAAGGATGGCAAAGCTTTGGGACGTGTTGTTGAGGGGGATCCGGATGACCTTGTTGGACAGGTCGTTGGGGATGATGGAGAAATTGTCGATGAGGATGGAGATGCGATTGGCAGGGTAGAGATTCTGCCTGAGGAGGAACGCGAACAATTGGAAAATGGAGTTGGTCAGGCTGAGGAGAAGGTCAACGGAGCTTCCGGCTCTGCTCCAGTTGATTTGGGATCCATTAAGGGTCTTCAAGTTGGTGATGGAGGAGAGATTAAGAACTCTTTTGGAAATGTTGTCGCAAAGGTTGTGGAGGGAGACCCCGAAGATCTCGTCGGTTATGCTCTCAACGACCAAGGAGAGGTTGTCGATGAGGACGGCGATGCGATTGGTCGGGTTGAGCTTGTCCCGCAGGAAGGGGAAGGTGTCGATGGAGAACAGGCCGACGTCGTTGATGGGGGAGGAGATGAACAAGAGAAGCAAGTCAATGGCGATATTGACCAAGCCACCGCCGGCACTACCAACTCCCCTCCTGCTAGCGATGTTGGCTCCAAAGTTCCGACATTCCAAGCCGGCCCGAAGATACCCGATGTGCCTGACCTGTCCAAATTGGCAGGTCTTACCATGAACGACAAAGGAGAAGTAGTTGACGACTCCGGAAATGTACTCGCGAAGCTTCAAGAAGGCAAGTTGGAGGAAGCTGTTGGCAACGAGATTACCGAGCGTGGGCTAGTGGTGGACGATGACGGTAACATCAAGGGCAAAGTAGCCCTTGTTGAAAACATCGCTGAAGATGCCGCGGGAGACGCGGAAGCCAATCTTCCTCCACTCTCCATAATGGAGGGAATGAAATGCAACAAGCAAGGAAAGATTGTCGATCAGGATGGGAAGCCAATTGGTGAGCTAGTCGAGGGTAACGTTAAAGCCATTTGGAAATATGGCGCTCAGCTTGACTCCGAAGGCCAGTTCTGGGATAACAGGGGCAGGGTGATTGGTAAAGCTAAGACCATCCCGCAAGAGGAGGAGGAGGAAGAAACGCCATTTGCAGGCCTCGAGGGTCTGATGGTTGTCAAGGACGGGTGGGTTGAGGATGAGACTGAAAACAGAGTCGGTAAGATTGTCGAAGGAGACACGAAGAAACTCGTTGGCAGAGCGGTTGATGAGGATGGCGATATCCTTGACAAACGAGGTAACGTTGTCGGGCATGCTGAGAGGTACGAGGAGGAGCCGGAACCAGAGAAGGAAGATCTGTCCAGTCTGAAGGGCTTGTCTCCGAACAAACAGGGCAATGTCATGGGCCCCGATGGTATTCCAATTGCTCGAGTGGTTGATGGAAATCCTAAAGAGCTCACCGGTAAGAAGATCGACGAAGAGGGCCGCATCTGGAACGATTCCGGGAAAGTCGTCGGCCAGTGCGAAATGATTCCCGAAGACGAAAGAGAGACAAAAGTGGAGGGACCCTTCGCTGGTCTCGAAGGACTGGTCGTTGTAAATGACGGCCTAGTCGAAGATGAGAACGGAAACATTGTCGGCAAGATTGAAGAAGGCGACCCCAAAAAGCTGCGTGGCCGCGCTGTGGACGAGGACGGCGATATCGTCGACAAATACGGAAACGTCAAAGGACACGTCGAGCCTTACGAACCCCCTGAAGAAGAGGTCCAAGAGGAGGATTTGTCCTCGCTAGCTGGCAAAGCAATCAACAAGGCTGGCAACGTAGTTGACGAGAATGGAGTCGCCTTCGGCCGTCTTGTTTCTGGTGACCCCAAGAAACTTGCTGGAAGGAAGGTCGACGACAAGGGCCAAATCTGGGGGGATAGGGGCCAAGTCATTGGTAAAGCGGAACTTATTCCCGAGGCTGAACGGGAGAAGCCCGAAGGTCCATTTGCAGGCTTCGAGGGCCTTACTGTTGCCAAAGACGGTGTCATTCAGGATAGATCAGGCCAAGTTGTCGGGCGCATCGTTGAGGGTGATGAGAGAAAGCTTAAGGGCCGGTCTGTGGATGAAGACGGTGATATCGTTGATAGATCAGGAAACGTCCTCGGGAAAGCCGAACGCTGGGAGCCAGAGGAAAAAAAGCGCGATATCAACCCAATGTCCGGACGCAAGGTCAACAAGGAGGGTGAAGTGCGCGATGAGGATGGTAACCTGATTGGCAAGTTGACAGACGGCAACCTGAAGAATCTTATTGGAAAGTCGATTGATGACAATGGATACGTTGTTGACAATGACGGAAACAAGATTGGAGAGTGTACTTTGCTGGAAAACATTCCCGAGGAACCTGAGCCTGAGAAATCTCCGGAGGAGATCCAGGCTGAGAAAGAAGAGGAGCAAGACAGACAACTTGCCAGAAAGATGGCTTCCATCGTTCAACAGACCCTAGACAAAGTTGGAGGCGTGTGTAAGATGATTAAGGAGGTTCGTTTTACCCTAACTGAAGGATAAATTTTTAGACAGTTCCTTTGCTAACAGTTCTTTTATAGCATACCGAGAAAGCGGATAGAACACCTAAGGAAGAGCTTGATGAAGAAGATCTAGTCAAGAAGGTCAAGCCTCTCATTGAAGAAGGCAGCAGCCAGTTACAAGAGTGCAACGGAGCTCTTCGCGCACTTGATCCTGATGGCAGGATCGCTGCAAATGCAAAAGCCAAGCATGGACAGCGCGAAGCCTCTCCAGAAGAGCATCATCTGGCAGAACTTCTCAAGGAATTGACCTCAACCGTTACCACGACCATTGACGAAGCACGGAGGAGAATTGCCGACATGCCCCATGCAAAGAAGAAGCTTAACCCCCTCTGGTCTCTGCTCAGCGAGCCGCTCTTTCAGATTATTGCTGCAGTTGGTCTTCTCCTCAGTGGCGTTCTTGGGTTGGTCGGTAAGCTACTTAATGGACTTGGCCTCGGCGGCTTGGTTAACAATCTTCTTGGGGGATTGGGAATCACAAACCTTCTTACTGAACTGGGTCTCGGGTCTATCACGGACTCCCTGGGCCTTGGTAAGAAGAAGAAATAGGGTGTCTTCTAAGGCGGCGGTCATGATGTTGATGTGGCATTGCTATCTTCTATATTTCTCGTTTTGCTTTTTCCTATTTTGTCTTCCATTTCGCTGAAAAATCTGTGATGCGTTCTTTATGTTTCCTTTGTCTTCATGGCTTTCTGTGCTTCTTGTATAATAACAAACTTCGATGTATGTATCAGTGGTGAATTAACGTCTTCTTCTGAAATGATCCGTTCCTAGGTTACCGAATCCCGCAATACATTACTGGAGATGATTAAGACAATAACGAATCTTTACCAATGGTAGAAATCATCAGCATGTGAAGACAAATCTCTTTCAGGGTTCGAAGTTATTCCGGAAGATGGTGTTTAGCCCTATCCTTGCTACACAACCCTCGTCTATCGACTTGTGTCAGAAGACCTCGCCTCGAGGTGTTTGATAGCCCCTGCGCTATGGGTTCAAATATTTCGGGGTGTTTCGTCAACTTGCGCCTCACACTGTAGATAATATACTTTGCCTCTGCAGAAGCTTGGTTCGTAATGACACTTGAGATGTATCTATCAGCCGATTAATTCGAGCACATCAGACTGAGAGACAGACATACCTCGCCGTCGTGACCTCGCCGTCGTGATGATCGCCGCGTGGATCGCGTCAGTCTGCTTAGATCTATTTCGAATATTTATAGGATTTCGACGTGGCCGTGGGGACGAGAGAGAAGACGCTTGAAGATTGAACAAACCACTTTGCCAGGCATAAACCCAAGATCAACTTGCTTCTCTTTCACAAGAAAAAGGCGAGCATCATCTTCTATGACAACATGCGTCTAGGGGGGTGGAGGGAAGACTCACCTTCCGCTGATGAATGGAACCGAGACTACTTGTCGGTTCAATTTAATTACCCAGGCCCCGCGTCTACCCGACGGAATATTCAAAAAGGCAATCCCAATCGCGGCCGGCTTCTGAAGCGAAGGTATTATTGTCCCATCCGCCCGCAGTCAAAATAAACCGACGATCATTGCGCGATGATTGATATAGTAGGAACCGGCAAGCAATACGCTAACAGGGTTAATGTCAAGGGTATTTAGTATTGCTGGACGGCTGGCCCGGTCCTTGGGTTTATCCAGCAGAAAGAGATAACCCAGCCATTCAAACCCATTATGTGTCCCTTTTGTAACTGAGCCAACCTTAATACGCCAGTGTCACTAGCCAAGGTCGTCGGTTTCCCAACGATAAAACGCGAGATCAGACAAGCTCGCACCTCCTCGTCGGATGTGTGCGTAGCTCGCATAACGGGAAGACATTGTTGCCAGAATGTTCTGTATCTTCAGTCGAGCGCTCTGCCTGCAAAGCCCCGGTCCGGTGTTCCCAGAAACAAATAGACGAACAGACCAGTTGGATCGTCACGCACGGGCGGTAAATCTCTTGGGCAACCGAGACAGCCAACAAAAGTCGCAAAAGATAGTGTGCTACCGACATCAACGGTAGCCTTCAGGCTATATATAACAAAGTAGATTTGGTATGCAGGGAGTCTTTTGGCATACCAAAAAGTGTATTGTATCAGGTTAATGGAAGACAACGTTTTGGCAGACGAGATGTCCTCTAGTAACAAACTTCTTCTGATATTCTCGCTTGGTGTCTCTGACGCTCTCGGACGTTTCCCAGTCCTATATCTGAGAAATTGAAGTAATTAAATTTTTCGAAACAATGTAGCCTATAATTGGAATGAACAGAGCGTTCTAGCCTGGCAGGTGTCAATTTATATTCTTGCCGTCTTGGGGCAGATTCCCTGCATCACGTCAGATTAAAGTAAGGAGGCGGTCAAAATAACGTTTTGGATAGACCCAGTAGTTAAACCTTAATCGAATATCTCCATTTTTTGATTGCTGCATCTAGAAGAATTTCACGATTAACCAATGGAATTCTAGGTTAACTTATTAGCAGCTTATTTTCTGATTGGCCTCGATTACCCCGGATCGCCTTGCAGTTCTCGAACCAGCTGAACTAACCAGGGATATATTGCTTCTGCACTGTTCAATATGTGGTATATGTGGTCAACCTCAACTAACTCCCCAGCCCGGATAGCCAAGTCAGTCCCGAATATGGCATTCTCCCTCCTTATTCTCCTCCAGATTTTCGAAGAAAATAGCAGTACTTAGACTAGTATTGGATGTTCAGCGCTCACTTTATACTGTCAACTCGGAGTCTTGTAATACCGTATCCTACGTCCCTCTTTCAACGTCTTCTTGCTACTGGAATAATTTTCACGCAGGGACAAAAAAAAGGGTCCCTCAGCCATGGCTAATAAACCTGACTTTATTTTGTAGTAAGAGCATTTGAGTTCAGAGTATCGATTATGCGAGCAGAAACGGTGTTTCCTGGAGAGAGCTTTACCCGAGCAACGGTTCGAGCGTTTATACGATCCTCTTTAATTTATACACGCCGGGATATCCCAGTGGAAAAAAGCCACAATTATCTCGGAGACGGAAACGAAAAGAACAGACTCAACAGACCCTCCTTTTAGTCAAAGGACACTTTGTACGGTTGAAGAGAAAAAAGTTTTTCTAGTAAAGCACCGGCTGGTTACTAATTCCTCGCTTTCTGAATGTGGCATTTCCTTTAATATTGTCATGCTGATCATGACACAGGCCTTACTTCTGGCAAGCGAACCGTCAAATCAACTAAGGATATGCTGCAGAAATTCTTGCTTTTATACTCTGCGACTCGGAGCCGTTTCACTGATCCAACTTCCGGCATGTATTCCCCAACAAGATGCCCTAGTTACGCTCGCAGCATTCCTGATTGAGGTAGCATCCTCCGGTCCTACTGCAATTAAAACGCCACAATGGCAAAAAGTGTATGTACTTGGATTTACCGCTAGGCCTGTCATCAGGGTATAGCAGGTGGTCCGGAACGCCGCCATCATGTTCAATCCCGTCCATCGAAGACGAGAAGCAGATACTGTGGTCGGGATTAGGGCACATGTAATTCCTTTTTTCGAAACATACTTTTTGCCCTCTCGAAATACCCAACCGGGATCGAAGAGGAACAGCCCTCCAAGGAGGTCCGGAGGCGAGAGACAGGTATATAAACAACCATCAATCCCCACATGGGCCGCTTCTGTTCTGTTCTCGTTTTGTAGGAACAGAAATACTCAAAGGACACTCTACAGAGAAACCTTTGCCAATACTTTTTGACACCAAGCCAACATCCTCTTTCCACCAATCAACGATGCGCCTCTCAGCCCTCCCACTTCTGGCTCTCCTCTCCTTCGCCTCTGCCGCCCCGGCGCAGGATGACAGAGTACCTCTTCCTGAGGAAATCGCCGATGCTCTGGCAGACCTAGCCGCCGGTAAAATAACAAGATTGCCCGATCCCATCTTTAGTCTGGGACCTATCACCCAAACGCTCATAATTGGAGCCCAGCGCACCGCCGCACCAGATAACATCATGACCATTGGGCCTGTGACCCGAACAGTCGTTATTGGTGAGCCGAAGCCGACTTTTGATATTGGAAGGCCGACTGTCTCGTTTATCATTGGAGATGGGCTCGGGCGTGGGTAAGGAGTGGCCGGGTTCAGGATGTTGGTATGTAGTATTTATTAATCCGCTAAAAGAATTTCCCAGCTGGCTCTGAAAATCTTAACGCCCTAAGCTAACTTATAATGTTACCCCTTACCAGACTGCGAAACTGGATTTCCGTTTGGTTATGAGCGGTGACTGTGTATGAGGTTTCGGGGGTGCGGCGGGTGAGCTCGAGATAGGGGTGGAGGTGCTGCTTATCGCCCACGACATGCTCTTGCCGGTTGATGTTGAATTGTTTTGTATCATTTCGCTGCCATGTATATAGTATTGGCATTTACAAGTTCTTGCACCTTCATCTTTGTTTCTAAGAATCCAAAGAAATTGACCAGAAATTTTCCCAAAAAGATGGCAGAAACTGACAAACCTTGCATCAAGTGACTTACTACGAAAAAACCACTCGACCAAAAGGATTTCCTTAAGGTGTTGGTCTCTCCGTTTCGCTTGATATTGACACTCGCATGTTCGACACTTATCACTTTGTACTCAGGGTATAATGGCGTGATAGCGTGGAAATCGGGAGCTACACAGCCCGATTTTCAAGGAGGCGACTTCATCCTCGAAACTCTCCTGATAGATTACTAAGTACTAGTAGTTGGGAGGCCTTTACCAATTTCCAACGTGCAGAGACATGTTGTAAATAGCGGTACAATATTTTCCTCCCGAATTTCTAAACGCTAGCGCACATCAAGGACGGTGTTCCTTGCGACTTGCATTGTTGATGGTTATTTTCCAAAGAAGCATAAAGGAGTTGGCTTGAACTCTGCGGGATTTAAAATTTTGAAGCCCACTATGTCGAGGATGTTTCGACTGCCTCGATCCATTTCAAGAGAAATCCCATCAAGTACGGCGGAAGTTTGTACGGCGGACGATAACGACAAAAGTATCAAATGGATTTTTACGCGTTTGGTCATTGTAAATTACCGGTTTTCTAAACAGGACACGCGCCAATAGAAATTAGTA
>PDNB01000204.1:0-52331 GCA_002573585.1 Helicocarpus griseus UAMH5409
GGGGGTTGTTGCTGCAGGATTCCGCCCGGGCAGATGGGGTTATATTATTCCGTTGCAAAGTCCCTGCGTTTGTATATAGGCTTCTTCCCCCAGCCTTTTCTCTTTTTTCTTCTTTCTTTTCTTCCTCAGCTTTAGATTCTTGTACATTAGGCCTTAATAGGATTCCTTATTCTAGCTCGATGCCTTGCCGTCACACTAGCATTGGAATAAGTTGAATGTAGAATTCAATGAATACTGAGGTGATGTTCAAGCGATTGTGTCATTCAATAACACAATGACGAACTCCAATAGATTGCTTCAAATGGTTTGAGACTTGAATTGTTCGATACATAGTAAGTATCTGAGTCATAACTCAGCATAATTGAATGTAAAGAAAAAGTAGTGAAGTGAAGATAACACTTCATGATTGAAGTGTCTTCAAAATAATAGACGACGTAACAATCATCAATTCAATCAACTTGAATTGATGTGAGAACTTTAGAAGTAGAGATAATCATTTATAATCGAAATACTGTGAGAAGTAACAGAAGTCACAGAATAGGTGCTTTGTTGTTATGATTAATGGCTCAATATTCTCTTGATGGATTGAAGGTATTTGTCGATTTCATCCACTGCGCAATGAGCCTAGCGGGTAGGTCTATGTGTCACCTGACCAGTCGAGCCTCCAGGGCTAGCCTAGACACAGCGCAACTCGCTGTACATTATCCAAACGTGTATTTTGTGAAACAATGCTTAGCGTTGAACTTTCATTCGTCAATTTCGTTTTGTTTTTATTGGTTATGTTTAAAAATAATATTTTCTCTCTTTTCCCATTCGCTATTCATTTTCAGTATTATCACCATATTCAGTTTCTGAGTCATGTCACTAACATGTTCAACAATTTCTTTTTACGCGCGTTGTTCATTGTTGTAATTGTTTGACATTTTGCAGGCAAAATTTCTGTTGAGTAACATTGTCATTTCATTTCTTTTTTCTTATATATGCAGATATAGATATATACTGACCTTTGATTTCTTCTAGCTGCTTAATCTAACTAAACAGTATGTGTGTACATTGTTCCTTTCTATATCTGTCTTTCAAAGTCATTGAAAGTTTAATTATTTTCATCTATGTCACTACATTTTGCTCCGCAAGTTGGCGGAAGTTATACTTTGTATCTGTTAACATTTCCGCCTGTATCAGCTTCTGGAAGATGGCTTAAGTTTCCGCGTGTATTACTTTCCGGAAGTTGGCGGAAGTCATACTCCGTTGCCGAAAGATGGCAGAAGCTTTACCTCACTTTTGTACCTCTGAGAATTGCGTTATGGGGAGGCGCACCAACCACTGGATACCTAGGTAGGTGGTTGCTGCGGCTGGGCGGCAGTTGAGTACTCAGCTGCCAACCCGCCTGCGGAGGCACGAGTAGTCGGAGTAGGTACCTAGAGGGTTACTAGTTTTTGGAGTTGTCGGGTCCATCATGGGTGATGTCATTCATCATTATTGTTCATAAAACCCATTGCAGCCCACAAAATGTCATGATTCATTGATGGATCTACAAAGACAATCGATTATTTTCTGTTCACTTTTAATTGATAGCGCTGAAAAGGCCTGAGTACGTCAAAA
Organism: Helicocarpus griseus UAMH5409; assembly: GCA_002573585.1. Classification (NCBI taxonomy): domain Eukaryota; kingdom Fungi; phylum Ascomycota; class Eurotiomycetes; order Onygenales; family Ajellomycetaceae; genus Helicocarpus; species Helicocarpus griseus. The sequence goes on from PDNB01000204.1 coordinate 1,603, forward strand.
TGAAGATGAAAGAAAATGAGCCGTCAAGATCGCTGGTTCTTCGCGCTCTCCCACGATTTGAACTGTTGCATAGCCTGCGCTACTGTTCTTGAAGACATGGATGACGCACAGGAACTCGTGTTTGAAGGACGTGAAGACTGGCAAGCACTAAGAGATCCTTCAACAAACTCCGCGACCGTGAGAGCAGATGAAGTTGAAGGTGCTTACTTTCCCCAGCAGCCGACGCTGTGGACATGCTTCTATCGCGCCAGTCAGTGTGACCCCCTTGTTAAATTCCCAAAAGTTTCCATAGACCCATCCCATGCTAAGCGAACAATGCAAAAATCATCGCAACAGTCCTAGACATTGACAGAGCTAATTCCAACTGCCCAATCGTATCTGGAATCACCCAGGACTATTTTACGGGCTCTCTACTGCCGACGTCAGTCCCGCGGGATCCGAATGTAGCTCGCATCGGCACTGCGTGTGGAAGCCGTAAACATTATGCCAAATATTTGCCTGCTCAAATAATCAAGCCAGACCCCAACCGACCGCGATACCGACAGGTGGGCTACGGGGTCCATGCGCACTGCTGGGTTCTTGTTGATCGCGCCATCGGGCGCCAGCTCGTCGAAGACAATCTGAAGACTTTTATCAAAGCTTTTGAGAAATATTACAGGGGAGAAACCTAAGCTTTGGTACAATAAGGAGCAATATTACGAGGATTACGATGATCCGTTTAACACGGGGTCTGGTGAGGCGGGAAGACCGTTGTTGAGGCAGGTGGACGTTTATCAGGATCCAGTTAACGTGCCTGAACTACAGGACCTGATTCAAAGGGCTGTTCGATACGCGGTCTGCAAATCGTGACGGCGATGATAATGAGCAGAAGGATCGCAATGGCTCCCCGTCAGATTCTGCTGTCTCAAAGGTACCTCTTGAAGTTGCCATTATGACGATTGATGGTATTTATAATGACAAGAACTACAACCGAGATGGAGTCGAGGCCACGCGGAGTCTGCTTCGTGCTTTTGATTGGCGTCTGCCGGATGCATATTGGCAGAATCGCCGCAAGAGGGATTTGATATATGAGTTTGAAGACCTGATGAACCCTGCTAGTACTGGCGCGGATGATACCACAATCGACTGGCAGCTTCTCTGTTTAGGATCGGAGGAACTCTTGCTGGACTATGACTGGTATGACAAGAGTGGGCTGAAGGCTCGCGGGCGTACATTACAGCACCTACGAGGGATTAAAGGCGTATTTCTGGATATGCTTGAGCAGCAGCGACAGAATCGAGAGCGGCCGCAAGAAGATGGGATGAAGGATAATTGAGATCTCTTCTTGCGCATTCTTACTAGTATTCTTATTGTCTACGGGCGTTATGGTTATGGCGTTGCAAGGCTACATTGAACCTTCAAAAGTTGTGATTCTAGCTGTAATTAATAATAAATCTTCTAGCCCTACAAAATAATTTATCTAGTATAATCCCTTATTACTGTTTATTTTCTTTGAGAGTTAAGATATAGATATGTGGCTGGCCTCAGGAGTAGACGCTGACTAAGTATCACGTGCCAGGGCGAATCCGGGGGCAGGGCGGGCAAAAGTGCGGAGTGGAGAGTGGAGTGACAAGATCTGGCTGCGGGCAAACCCTAAGGACGATAAGCTTGTTTTTGAGCCGCAAGGGTCCCTGACGTCGATCGCCCGAGCTGCGTCTGGACAACTTGTCGTGTTTGATGGGAGTCGTCAGGGAAAAAAGAAGACCAGAAACAGGCGATTCACGGTTTCAAACTGTCAAAAACGTGTTCGCGACAACTAGTTTGCTGCGAATGACAAAATTTGATGTCAATTCGGGGGGTTTTGTGGTGGGATATGGGGATGGGATGGGTGCTGGCAAAAGATCGAAGCAGCGAGCATCCAGGGCGTGTTTTGCAGGCGACATCGAAAGTGCGGGAGGAGGGTTTCCCCGTCAAGCGCGAGTCCGCAGTGGTGCCATGTGCCGCTAGGCTTCTTCGGGCACTAGCGTGGTGTTAGTCAGCAGCCGCTAGGCCACGTTCAGACTAGCGCAGGTGGCTGAAGCAAAACCCGCCAAAAACAACCGGGAGGAGGCTCTGTGAGGGAGATACAGACAGGCAGAAGTTCTGAAGTTCTACTCTAGGATACCCCGGGGCAACTGCTATATTGTCTTTCTCCTTCTATACCACTGCCATTATTCATTCATTTCTCTATCTGTTTTAGACCTCTATCAGTTGTTCTGTCCAGTGTTGCCTGCCTGCTCTTTCGCATAGAACACCAGACAAAGTCCCTCTGCTACCATATCAAACACATATCCAGAACTACCCGATTTTCAATTGTTTAGCTGCCTCAAGGACTATTCCTGTTGCGGCCGATGAGATCCGCCTTGTCTGCTCGAGTCTAGGGAGGAGTGTAAATGTGTGTTTGGTTCAACTGAGCTGCTCCCCCATCCTTTGCTCTTACCAGTTCCCCTCAACGATCAGATATTGTACGTGATTCTTTCACTGCTATTTTTTCATCAAGATACATATTTTCCCTTTGGAGCTATTCTTGATTCTTGAACACCTACCACCCTTTAACAGTACTTGTCACTAACATGGCATTCGAGAAAAGGCCTCCACAGCGCTCCTCCGACGCGTCTGTCACCATGCCACGCGCAAAACGCACCCTCGAGGAGATTGTGATGAAATCAGACTCCAACGATGATGACTACAGTGATACCAACCCGCGACCCGCTCGGAAAACCACAGCCTCCAAGTCCAAGAACAAGAAACGACCAACAAAGAGACGGAGGAGGAATTCCCTGGATGATGATGAAGACGAGTCCGAGGTTTTCACTAGTGAGGATGACTTTTCGGTCGAGTCTGAACCAGACGAGGATGATCCAAATCTAGAAAGAAATGCGCGTGGGTCGATAAAGAGAAGCGCTGCGAAGAAGGCCAATTATCAACTGTCGTCCTCTAGCGATGAGGAAGAAGAGGAGGAGGATGAACTGTCAGGAATGCCAATGACGCGGAATGCTGATAAAGGCAGGACTGGAAAACGACTACTCGTAAAATTCCCTATCCCACCCAAGGCCACAACTACTCGTACCACCAGGAACACCCGAGGTCGCAGCGCCAGCAAGGATCACACGCTACCCACGGAATACCAAGGGAATAGACGGACCACTCGCCGCAACTATGACGAGACTGAGGATATTGTTGCTCTCACTGGCTCTGGACGTCACGTGCAGACGGTACGTAAAGCTACTCGCAGCCCTGAAGCCATGCCACGGACACGCAGGGGTGCTGCACCTGTTCATGCCCCCTCCAAAAGCACGATCGACGAGGAAGAAGGCGATTCAAAACAGGATGCCCAAGATGAAGGTGACACAGTGCCTGCTGACCCGGGAGCATCCCAGGTTGAAATTATGGAAAGCGACCAGCATGCGGAGTTTGAGGAGGATGCACCGGCCGTCGCTGCTTCGGACAATATACACCCTCCTGCTGAGGAAAATCGGGAGAATGCCCAGGATGGAGATGTTGAAATGAATGAAGAAGGTTTCGTCCCCGAATCAGACCAGGGTGAGGAAGACGAAGAGGAAGAGGAAGATGAGGCTCCGCGGTCCGGTAGAAACACCAGGGCGACACGAAAACAAGATACTGCTGTTGAGACGGTGGAGGAAGCAAATCCTCCTGTTCGTCGTTCCGCTCGCAAATCTGCTGCCCGGAACTCGCGACAACCAAAAGACGACGGCAGCGACTTCGAGCCCAATGAAGAGGAAGCTAATGACGATGACTTATCCGAATCAGAGATCTCTCAGCCGTCGCCACGCAAGGGAAGCCAACAGGCCGACGATGCTTACGAAAGCAGTAATGACCGTCGATCAAGGCTCCGGAAACGGCAATCTCAGTCGCAAACGCGGGTAGAGTCAGAGGCGGGCGAGCTTGCGGAAGAACTGGCAGAGTTGAAACCTGATCGACGCGCGCGCCGGAGAGCACAGAATGAGATAGTCTACGAAGATAAACCGCGACGTAACCGAAAGTCCGTCGACTATAGAATTATCCGGCCTGAAATCACACTTCCTATTGAAGAGGAGGACGACGTCCCTTCTGGGTCTCCCTCTCGTCGCGGCCGTGGTGGTGGCGGTGGTTGGCAAAGAACTCTCTTCTCAACTTATGGGCCCTTTGGAGGCGCAGGTGGTCCTCCACCACTATTAGGCGGCCCGACCGGTACAGGTGCGGCTGGAGGAGCGGAAAGTGACAGTAGCGATGATGAATCTGGCCAACGACCAATGGCTGGTGGCGTGACGGGTGTGGCATCCACAACTGCGCTTGCTCCTGGATTCAATGTTCCCCCCGCTGGCCAAGCATTTGGGACAGATGCGGCGGTTCCGGGTCTGTCAGGTACTCCAGCGAATTTCGGTAAAGTAAAGGACAAACAAGCTCTCGCCGATTCTGATCCCCTCGGCATTGATCCGAATGTCAATTTCGACAGCGTTGGAGGGTTGCAAGGTCACATTGACCAGCTGAAGGAGATGGTTGCACTTCCGTTGATGTATCCTGAGATTTTTCAACGTTTCCACATTGTTCCTCCCCGTGGAGTTCTATTCCATGGACCGCCCGGTACAGGAAAGACGCTTTTGGCTAGGGCTCTCGCATCCAGCGTGAGCTCAGAAGGACGCAAAGTCACCTTTTACATGAGAAAGGGAGCCGATGCGTTGAGCAAATGGGTTGGTGAAGCAGAGAGACAGTTGCGGTTGCTCTTCGACGAAGCTCGCAAGACGCAGCCCAGCATTATCTTTTTCGATGAAATTGATGGTAAGTTTTTGTCGTTCACCCTCAGATAACGTCATTATCTAACGGATTAAATACAGGCTTGGCACCCGTTCGATCGAGTAAGCAGGAGCAAATCCATGCGTCGATTGTTTCTACTCTTCTCGCTTTGATGGATGGAATGGACGGCCGAGGTCAAGTTATCGTTATCGGCGCAACAAATCGACCGGATTCTATCGATCCTGCCTTGCGACGTCCTGGGCGGTTTGACCGTGAATTTTACTTCCCATTACCTAACACTGAGGCCCGGCGAGCGATTTTGGATATCCACACTCGAGGCTGGGATCCTCCCCTTCAAAAGGAGATTAAGGATGAGCTAGCGGAGCTGACAAAGGGATATGGTGGTGCGGATCTACGAGCTCTATGTACAGAAGCGGCTTTGAACGCTGTGCAACGGAGATATCCGCAAATTTACCGTTCGAATGAGAAACTTCTAATCGACCCGAAGAAGATAGAAGTCTCGCCTAAAGACTTTATGATATCCATTAAAAAGATGGTGCCCTCCTCGGAGAGGTCTGCTTCATCTGGAGCTTCACCTTTACCTCCGGTCGTTGAACCCCTATTAAGACACCCATTGCGCGAAATTAAGCAGATCCTTGCAGAGATTCTTCCACAAAAGAAGAGACTGACGGCTTTGGAAGAGGCCCAGTTTGAAGAACCGGACGACGCAGCTGGGTTCAAGAGAGAGCGGATGCAGCAGGAGTTTGAGACCTCGCGCGTGTTCCGGCCAAGGTTGCTTATTCAAGGAAACCCCGGGATGGGACAACATCATCTTGCGGCAGCACTGCTGAACCACTTCGAAGGCCTGCATGTACAAGCGTTCGATCTTCCCACGTTAATAAGCGATTCCACCAGGTCTCCCGAAGCTAGCGTGGTACAACTGTTTACAGAAGTAAAACGACATAAACCCAGCGTCATTTATATACCCAATGTGCAATCCTGGTATGAAACTGTCGGCCAAACAGTCATTTCAACGTTTCTTGGTTTACTACGTTCGCTCCCGCCTATGGATCCTGTGTTGCTTCTTGGTGTTCTTGAGAACGACAACGAGAATACTGATACCGCTATGATACGCAATTTCTTTGGTTACTCGAAGAAGAATCGTTTCAACCTCCACCCGCCAGAGAGCATGTGGCGGTATGAATTCTTCGGCACTTTAATAAAATACGTTAAATGTGCTCCGCCCGAATTTCCCGATCCGGAGAATAGGAAGAAACGGAAATTGGAGACGCTGGAACGCGCGCCTATCCCTCCTCCTGCTCCTCCTGCACCGCCAACACGGGAGGAGTTGAAGGCGCAGAAGAAACGGGACCGGCAAACTTTGAATGCTTTGAAGATCAGAATTCAACCAATCATGAATGAGATTAGAAAGTACAAAAGGTTCCGGGCCGGGGTTATTGACGAGAGCCAAATTGGATATTTGTATGAAGAAGAGGATCCGAATGTTGTGACGACTGATATACCATTGGTGCATCGGACTACGTTCCGTCCGTTCGAAAAGGATGTTGACAAGCATGGTGTGCCTGGTCTGCGGGAGACTGTTTCGGGCAAGTTTTACTATAACATGGAAATCGTCACGATTGAGAAACGGTTATCGAACGGATATTATAAGCGACCAAAGGATTTCCTGGAAGATATCAAGCGGATTGCGAAAGATGCACGCCAACTTGGTGATCAGGATAGACAGCTTAAAGCGAATGAGTTGCTGGCAAACGTTGAAGTCGATATTGGTAACCTCGAAACGGACCTTGCATTGGTGGCCGAGTGCGAACAAGTCTACCAGCGTGAACTTGAGCGTGAAAGGGCCGCCCTCGAAAAGGCAAAGCGATCCACAGGTCCAAATGGCACCATGGCCCCGCCACCAATCATGAATGTTGCGCACGGAACTACGGAGCAATCACATCAGTCGTCTGGGCCAGTTGTTCTGGGCGAACCCTTTGCTGGACGCCGTCCTTCACTGCCAGCAGAACCCGCTACGCCTACTCGACTGACTAACCCTAGCACCATTACGAATGGGTATGGTGCTAATAAAGGCGGTGCTGATGCGAATGAAGCTGGTACGCGACCTGTAACTAGCAACGGATCTGTTGGCGCAGATGGGGATACTCACATGTCGAATCCGGACGATGTTCACCCAAGCGAACGTGACAATACACAAAACAGCTCCTTTGGGCAATCTGCGCAGCCACGACCACCACATTCTTACACTGCACCGTCGCAGCAACTCCGGCAACAATCCGGCATTTCCAACCTGACGCAAAGGGGAACAATGACGCCGATGGCTCCCGGGTCTCAACCTGGTGACTACGCCAACGATGCCTCGACTACACAGACCACTTCGGACAAGAAGCACTCAGGCCCGTCAGACGCGCCGCAGCTGAACACACAAAGCTCGATAGGAGGTTCAGCAAGACATGATTATCCAGACCTGAATCCATATCCCGACCGTTCGTTGGGAGATGAGCCTCTCCCCGATACTCAACAGGGCGAAAGCGGTGCCTGGGGCACACCGCTCACAGGAATTGTAGATTTTGCCAACTCGCAACCCAGCGTCGTAAACGGCAGCCAGTCTCAGACACATAACAAGTTCTCCCAACCATCCCAGCCGCCAGTGCCGCCCTTTGACGCCGGTCCAAAGACCACCACACCCCGCCAATCGCGCGTGCAGGAGCTGGTCAACGAAGAAAGCGGCCAGCACCAGCAGCATTCTCATCAGCAGCACCATTCTTCCGCCAAACTTGTTGTTGATGATCGTCGGCTTGAAGAGCTACATCAGTCCTTTACGCAACGGACTAATGGGTTGAGTGTTGAGCAGCTGGAGCAGGTTAATACTTGCTTAATGGATTGTGTGTGGAAACTGAGGGGGGAGTGGAACCGGGTCGAGGTTGCGGAGGCGGTGGAGCAGGCGTTTGATGAGGTGTTGGGGGATATCCATGCCATGCAGGATTTTGCGTAGGTGTGGGGGTTTAGGTTGATGTGAGGGATGCTGTGCGGTGTTCATTATGTTGTGCGCCATGTGTATTGAGTAATATCTGCGCGGGTTTTGAGTGGTGTTTATATGGATTTTATTATGTGTTCTATTTCAGCTTGTGATTCGGGCGGATGGATATTATTGCTTTTGGCTTGTCTGTACTCAAGAGCTTTCCTTTCCTATTCCCTTTCCTATTTTGTTGGGTAGGTGTGCCTGGAGGAGGGTGTGGTTGGGTGGTTTGATTTTGTGAATGGGTTACTTTTTTGTATTCCGCTTTTGCTTTCCAATATTTCCCCTGCTGTGCTTGTAAGTGGGCGTCCTGACTCTTTATTATTTCTTTCCTTACTGCAAACTAGTTAGTCTCCTTGACTTCTCCTTTTCCTCTTCTCTTATCTCTCTGGGTATTGTACTTGCCGGCACTTTTGCTTCTTGTTTTTACACATGCTTGATCGATGATACATACGGAAACATATTCATTTCATGAAGAGAACTTTGAATGTGTCCTTCTATAAAAATGGATTCTTCATTTGATACTCCTGATACTCCTGATATATCGTCCTTGGCTCTCCAGACCACACTAACCCAAAACGCACTAGCGCAGTCCGGCGGCCGAAGATGCCCAGGTGTCATCATCTTACCTAACATCACCACCGACTGGCGGACAACAGCACAGCCCATACCGACACCCATATCCGTTGTACCAAAAGGCCACCAAACAAACCACGAAACTACTCCTTACGCAATTCCTGCCATGTGCAGCCCAGGGCCAGCCATTCGACAAGTGTTTACCTTACCGAGTCCGTGAATTGAGCTGAGCGGTTGACAGCGCCTGCGCAGCTAGCCTTGCTCTCTGCGGTCGAAAGAACCGACGGAACGACAGCCGGAGCAGCGTATACACGGAGGAATATATCGACAGCGGATCTGATCTGCATATTCTCCCGTGAGAGCTTCCCTTGCGGAGAAGAGGCAACATATACGTGCACAAAAGTCTGGTCGCAATCTACTAGCGAAAGAAAACGAGTTCGAACATCGGAAACGACAGCCCGGAGAGATAGAAGAAAGCAGCGGCTGAACTGCCCTTCCATACCTACACCTTATTGCTCCCACTCCTCTTTTCAAATTTTGGCATCGCGCCGTTGATATCATCCTCCGTTCACAATGGTAGACTGGCTCAGTCTGTCCATCCCCTTCGCCTACCTAGGCATCCTCATTGGTTCCCTAGCGACCTTCTCCTCGCTGTATCGGAAGCGGAAAGCTGGTGAGTGCTCCTTTAAAAAAACATGGCAGTGGTCCTCAAGGATCTGCTCTATGAGTTTCTATGCCATTGCGTTTATCTCTCCCCAATAAAAATCCCGTTTCAAAAGCTTAATGGTAAATAACTAAACCCAAACCAGCGAAATCCTCCTCCCTAACCCCTTGGTTCCCCGCGCACCTCCAACGAGACATATACCTCTCCCTTCTCCATTTAGAACCCAGCAGCACATCTACATCAGCAACATCATCGAAAGAGAAGAAAGCACCCGCGGTTCCGGAGACAGTGCTCAAAGCCGCCCTCCTGCGCCGCGCGACGGAGGATATCCGCAGGCTGCTCGAGCTGCGCAGCCAGAAGCCGGCGCTGGGAGCGCTGTTGCAGAAGGGAAGTGTTGGGGATGATTTGTGGCAGAGGTTCTTGAGGGCGGAGAAGGAAATGGAGGAGGAGGTACGGGATGTTGTCGCGGAGGTATGTTTTTAATGATTCCTATAACAGGAAAAAAGGAAAAAAAAGGCGAGGTGTTGTGGAACTAGATCGTTTGCTAATCTACTGCTTTTTTTTTTTTTTTTTTTCAGGCCAACGCCTTCGCCCCCAACTGGGGCACCACCATCTTCCAATCCGCCAACGAGATGGTCGTCAACAGCGTCTTCCGCGAACGGCTCGAGGAGATCCAGTCCACCGTCCAGGAGGAGAAGGAGTGGTGGGAGAAGAAGAAGGCTAGTATCCAGGAGGGATTTATGAAGGAGCTAGAAGAGGATTCTGCTTCGCCCGCTGGTGCTTCTGCTTCTGCTGCTGCTGGTAAACAGACCAAGCAGAATAGTGATGACGATGATGCTGTACTGGTTGAAAGCGGTGGGCCAGCTGTTGGCGGGGGGAGTGGGAAGAATAAGAAGAAGAAGGGGAAGAAATAAGGATGATATCTCTGGGTCGTTTGTTTTGATATCCCTTTTTTTTTGTTTCTTCTGGGCGATACCTGGTTGGTTGACAACTCCTAAGTACGACGGTCTATGGCTTTGAAGTTGGACTTTGTTGCCTCTGATGCATTTAGGGCATGAGAGAGGTGTATATTTCATTTGCTTTTTTTCCCCTTTTATTGGGCATGAGAAAACGGGTCTGCTGTTGCTTTTCTTACTTTTTGCTTTTTTCCTATATCGTTTGTTTTGCCTGTTGTCCGGTCCTCGTATTTCTTCCACGTCCGTCCTGAGCATCGGTTTATTTATAGCTAGCTTTCCCCCTCTGTGTTATCTAAGTCTTTTTTATTTTTTATTACGCTTTGGCGTCTTATGTATAAGCGAATTGATGGAGGGCTTTTTATTTATTTTTTATTATTTATTTTCCCGCTTTTTAATTCGCATACCCTGTTCCTTTCTTATTTTTTTTGCTGTGCTTTTGCTAGTTCATCCATCAGACAAGCTTCGTCCGTGCGCGCTTTTCTTTCGCCCTTTTCAGATACTAAATAGAGAGCGGGGAAGAGATTATTAGGGTCGCATGTTTGTATGTATGCTATGCTATGCTAATATAGATTGTATACGACCATGGTGATCTTTTTGGAAGGAGAAAGAAAAATTCGCGTGAGCTGAAGTTACCAGCTGCTTTTTGTTGCTATGCTATAATACACATTTGATATGCCAATTATTCATGTTCACCACTCCCGCCTTTTCTCCAATCTCTATTCCAAAAGAAAACAAGAGCGCCCATAACCCCTGACTGAAATTCTATGGTACATTATCGTTTAGGTGGTGGATGGGGATTTTCCATGTGAGGGAACCCCGGAAATAGTAACGTGCAGACGGAGGAGAACAAGACAGATGACCCCTCTGCTATGCAACAAGAGAAAAGCGAGATAAGATATAAACGCAGAAAGGAGAACGGCAAACCTATCTTCTCATCATACAAAAAACACCAAGACCCAAGAAATTATTTATTACCTGACAGATCAGTCAAAAAGTCCTTTCCCAACGGGCAAAAAAAGGCCACCTATAGGATCACTGTATCAGCTCCTCCGGCACCGGGTCGCCCAGATACATATCCTCCTCCTCCCCCATCTCCACCGCCGCCTTGCGAATCTTCTGCTCAATCTTCCTCGGATTTTCCGCAAGCCGGCTCAGCACCACCCGCAGCAGATCCGAATACAGCGAAACCTCATGGTCCTTGCGCGCCTTCATATCCATATCCTCAAGAATCAGCCCTTGCTTTGCCAACTTCTCAATTTTCCCATCGCGCAGCGTCTGTAACAGCGTCGTGACGTGTTGCAAACTCTCCTTGTTGCGCGGGTGGGTAGAGATGCGACGGCGATGGCGGCGCAATTTCTTATCGGCTAGTTCTGGTGGGGGTGGGAGGAGGCGGACGACTTCGAACATTAGTATGCGTGCTGTGACGACGTCCGGGATGTAGTTGAAGACGTTGCGGAGGGAGTGGAGGGCGACGATGGTGCCCTGTGGGTCCAGAGAGAAGGAGAAGCAACGCAGGATTTGGTCGTAGAGGTGTTTGGTAAAGAGTTGGCGGACGTTGGCTTGTGTGCGTGGGGTGAGGCTGAAGTACCAGTCCATCATTTCGCGGTAAAGGGCACGGGCGGTGGGGAAGGTGTGATGGAAGGGGTCGCGGGCGCGGTCGTATTGGATTTTGGCACAGTCCCAGAGGCAGGCGAAGGTTTCTAGATCCGGGCGGACGGTGGCGGACATTTCCTTGTAGCGGGACCAGACGCCCAGGATGTCATGTTTGCGCAATTCGGCGTAGAGGAGATGGTTCATGAAGAAGGCATTGGGGCGCATGTTGGCTTTCTCGAGGCATTCGATTACGTGGTTGGCTATGCTTTCTTGGCCGTGGCGGGTGTAATCGAGTAAGAGGAGGGAGAATGTCTCAATATTGGCGGGAGGGACAGTCCGCTTTTCGTATTTTGGGACGCGAACATCTGTATCGTGTACGGATGGCTTCTTTTCGGATGGTGGGTTATTGTTTCTGGACCAGACGGAGTCGATCCGTTCCTGAATCATTGCCCAGGCGACCTTTTCAGCCTTTTCCCGGGCAGTACGTGTGCCTTGACGCAGCCAACCACCAATGACTCCGTTAAGATGTTTTGCATCCGGCTTAATGCCGCGTTCGTACATCAATTCAACAACCATTGCGGCGGAATCAACCTCTCCCATACCGATCAGCTTCTTGATCCAACTGGCATAGAAGAACTTGTTTTGGAACTTTCGAGGCATTATTGTCAACGCAGAGAGCGATATTTTATTCACATCGGCTTCTGTGATGCTAGACGCCTGCAGGTTGCCAACCAAACCCAGAGAGGCGTTGTAAAGTGAGATCGACTCGGACGGCGAGCTTTGGCCCGTAAGCATCATGTCCTTAAAAACAGCAACAGCCATATCCACTCTTCCCGCCTTGAGGAATCCAATACTTATCGAATCGTAGTCGTTCATATTCATGTCAGGTCCCAGCATAGTTTTGAGTCGGAGGTACAGAGCCCAAGCACGGGAGCCATTCGTATTACCAGGTAATTCAGCCCAGGCGACAATTATAGGTATCAAGATACGAGGCGGACGGGATTTATCGTCCGCAAGAAACGCCATCGCAATGTCTTGTGCGCTTTCCAATTGACCATTTGCTATCAGGATTCGGACACCTAGGTTCCAAAACTGCTCAACTTCCGGCATAGGTGTATCATCTAAATGCGTCTGGCGAGTTTTCCATAGAGAAAGAGCTTTTTCAGACTGTCCGCTTTCAAGAAGGAGCGTAATATACCGCAGCCATTGAGATTGCCTGAACTCTCGACCGTTTGAGAGAATATCTTCCGCTAAAACTTCCCAGTGTCCCAACTGCGGAGTTTGGGGGCTGACGCTCTGACTCTGAGAGCTCCATAGTATGGCCAAGGTCTCTTCCGGTAATAGCTCAATAAATGCAGGTATCAAGGCTTTACACCGTTGATAGGACCTCCACAATTCTTGTCTGTTCGGCCTCGTGGGATCTTTGAGGAGAACATTCAAATTGTGGTTGAACCTGTTAACATGCGCTTCAGCGCTCTCCGGAACCTTCAATTCAACTTCCCACGATTTCTTCAGAGGTGGTTTTTCTTCTTCTAGCATCTGTTGCGGATTCCATGGCGCCCTTTTATTTCGCTCCAATTCCTCTTGCTCCTCGCCAATCATCTCCTCTAGGCCTTCAAAAAAGGCTCGAAAGTTCTGACTGTCCTCTGCCTCTTCCTGTGGATGCTCTTCTTCATATTTGCGAACTGCTTCCTGTACTATTTTCCGTTGCTTTTCCGACAGTTGTTTCATATACGGGCTGTTCGGCCCAAAAGGTCCCTGTTTTATCTCGTTCAATTCCTCCCGTAGCTGACGGATTTGGGCCCAGATGTCCTCCTGCTCCTCTTGTTCTTCTTTCTCCGGGAATATTTCGACCCTATCATCGCTCGTGCGGGTACCCTGTTCAAACCATCGTATCGAAGACTTGGGCTCGTTGCGACGGCCGCTTTCATTTGAGCGGGCTGTTAAGCTGGCGGAGAATGGTCTTCGGGGTTGCGGCGGGCAAAGGAAGCGGGAGCTAAGGCGACTCCTATGAACACCATGGCGATGCCATTGAGCCCCAGGCAGACTCAGACGGCGCATGGATGTAGAAAATATAATTCAAACCATTAGAGCGAAAGTAAGAGCCGAGTCATGCTTGTAGCTTCAGGAAAGATTGTTTGAAATTCGAGATTCGATGAAATAGAATAATACGCTATATCGTAATATTACGCGATGTGACATACTGCATTATGTAATCAGCTTCATTGCTTGCATCAACCTCCTCTGAATGAACTCGAACAATTACCGCGTTTGAGGTTGGAACAGGCGACGTTCTTTGCATCATTAGAGCGAATATCTTTATGCCAGAATATACAATGGCATCTGTTTATGAAAAAGGGGAAAATCGCGAACTGAACGGCTTCAATGGGTTTGAACACCAGGTTCGTCTCGCTCTTCTGCTTGTCGCGTTTCTGCTAGCTAACCTTCGCGTAGAGCTCATATGTGTATAAACCCCTAAAAAAAGCCAATGCACAGAGTGGGCGGCCGTCCAAAAGGCGTAAAGTAGCCAGTGCACCTTCACCTGCCAAGGAAGATGCTTTGCCCTTTGCCCCTCTACTGGAGGGAGAAGAAGACTTAGAATCTGTGAAATTGCGATATAGCACGTTCCAAGATTTCTGGGCGAGTCAGGAGCAAGAAATACATGTTTGTCAAATCCAAAGTTGATATATGCAACAAGTTCTAACGTCTGAAAGACTATACTCCGAGACGTTGACTCTGAAATTTTGGCGAATGTATCTACATTCGTAGAGCAGACATCGCCTGAGAAGTAAAGCTCTCGGATCCTTTTTTCGGGAACTAGTAGCTAACGCACCTCTAGCTGTGATGGGCGTATTCCTGCCGGGTTGATCACTTTGGGCTCTAATCTTTCTTCGATGGGACGGCTATTAGATCGGTTGCATGGACAAATGCAATCTAACTGTACTGGACAAGTGGTTGCGCTGGATTCGGGAGACGCTTCAAACCTCAAGACAGTACTGAAGCACATAATTCGATCCGCCACCAACGATGGAGGTGGTATTGATGGCAATCGGGAGTCATTGACTGACAGACCGGTACGTGTGCTCCTACTCCTCTCCAGGAATCACCACTAAACTGTTGTAAATAGGGCCCCAAGCCTCTTGCGTATGACTTGGATATACTGCTGCACCACTTCAAGGAAAGGGGAATTCAGAAAGTAGTTATTGCCTTTCGGGACAGTGAGGCGTTTGATCATAGTCTACTGGCAGATTTGATATCATTACTTAGGTGCGACGGTCCCCGAATTTCCAGTGATGTGTGCTGACATTTTACAGTTCTTGGGTTGATCGGATTTCCTTTGTTCTTCTCTTTGGCATTGCTACTTCGGTCGAACTTTTTGAGGCCAGACTTCCAAGATCTCTAGTTAATTTGCTCCAAGGGCGCCGGTTCGACATTCAAGATTCTGGGGATTCTGTCCACCGCATCTTCACCAATCTCCAAATCCGCCAGGAAGGCACTCTATGGTTGGGGCACAACGTGAGCAGAATACTATTTGAAAAGTCGAAAGACCATTTTCAAAGTCCTGAGGGCTTTGCAAACGGGATAAAGGTAAGCCATCAAAGCATATTATCGTGTTTTGTAGTCGCTTAACTGACAGCACTAGTATGCGTATATGGCGCATTTCTTCGCCAACCCATTATCTGTATTGTTGTCAAAGCTTGAACCTGAGAAGCATCTCCAGTCAGAACTGTGCGAGGCTATTCGGAACATTCCCTCTTTCCGTAGGTTAGTATCAAAGCCGACAATCACCCTGCGAGTTTGATTGCGGTTAACTCAAACATGATAGGTATGTCCATGGTTTACTAGATGATGGCGAAGCGAAGAAGGCACGGAAACTTTTGGAGGACGATATATTCCTAGCACAGGACGCTAGAGGCAGTCTCCAGAGTGGCCAGGAGAGAGTCACTATCATGCTACAGACCGTGGAGTCGCTGGCAACGGTGTTGCAATTTTTGAAAATTCCGAAGACAGCCATGCCTTCAGAACTTATCATTCAAGCACTAGCCGGAGAACTGCTCGATTCCAAGATTGTGGAAGATCTACTCACAGAAATTAAAAAGCTACCGTCAGATACCGTTGAGACTCTCTTTGACTCCCTCCCAACAGCCATCAGGGAATTAGATATTTTCGAGGAGTTACATCAAAGGCTCGAATCGCTATTAAGCAGCAAAAAGGGTAGTGAGCCGCTCCGCAGCGAATACGACGAACATCACTCTAGCCACAGAACCACCGTCGTCGGACAAAGAGTGAAACTTACGAAGAACAAAGCAAAGCTATCCAAGCAGGACATCGAATACACTGCTTTCATCAATGACCTGAGCGCTGCGCTGCAAGATTACCTATCTTCCAACCTCATAAATCCACAAGATCTCTTCATGCACGAAGCCTTTCTATACGACCTAAGAACGCCGATAAAAGACGCATTCACCCCTCGACCCCGTTCTACTGTGGAAAGAGCATTATCTGCGCCATTCGATTACTTGGTCACAGGCTCAGATACTATCGATGACAACTCGATCCCTTCTAAGCCGGCAATTTCTATTCTATATCAGCTTTATTTGGAGACCGGGTCACTCGTCAATGTCTATGATTTGTGGCGTGCCTTCTACACCATGGCTGGAGGTGAGGATGGGGAGGACTCCGACGAACGCCAGGCGTTGGCTTTGTTTTATCGTGCTCTGTCGGAAATGAAAATGATGGGAATGGTCAAACATAGCAAAAAGAAGATTGATCATCTGGCCAAATCTGCCTGGATGGGGTTGTAATGGTACGGACTAGATTTTGGTCCATATAGAGAACAATGTCCGCTAATAGATATTTGCGTCTGAGGTGATAGAACGAAAGAAAGGGTATCATGTATTCCTCTAAAGCTAAAACACATAGCGCCATACCAGAAGAACGTTAAAACAAAGCCCCAAAACGCCAATGAAACCCCCTTTCCCCATTATATGAGAGGATAATTTCACTAGAACGGCCACATAGGCCATGAACGCCGCGGCTGCTCCTGCCTCTCCGCCTCCAGCTGCTCTTCACGGAGTTCCTGATCGACCTCGTCCGCAAGCTGCTCCAGCTCAGCATCCAACTCCTCATCCTCCGTATTCTGCACGGGCTGGATAATATCGTCTCTCCCTAATGGTCGTCCGCCCTCGCTGAAGACCATCGCCTCTCTCCGGCGTCGGCGTAGCGCCTGCTCTTCAGCGGTGCCTTCTTGTCGTCGTCTCCCACCCGTCCACGGGAGCAAACCGGCAGTATCCTCTCCACCAACCATCCAAATATCGCTACTGCTATCGCTATCATCTTCTTCTCCGTCATCGTCATAGTCTCCGCCTCCGTCGTCGTATATACTGCGCGTGTGCTCTTCCATTCTACTGCCCATGAGGCCGTATTTCCGTAATTGATTGATGCCCTCTTGGTGGGAGGAGAGGGTGCTGATAATAGAACTCATCACTGAGTCGTCGGTGTACATAGTTTTGGTTAAGAGGACCACGTCTGCTCTTTTAGACTCGTCCTGGGTGACGCAGGGGAAGGGATATCTGGAAAGCCATCGGCTGATAACTCCGGCCTCCAACGCGGCGGGGATGTTTTCTCTGAGAATTATGTCAAGGGTATTCAAGGCTTTCCTTTCGCCTTGCGGTCGCGTTTTTGGGAGGATGGGAGAGCCTGAGTTGTTGCCATTGTTTTCTTCTTCTTTGTGCTCGGGGAGGAAGTTGCAGAGGCAATTGACGAGAGCGGTATAGGTGGGAAGGTCTTTTAAACGGCTGGACACTGAAGAGCGCGACACTGAAATAATACATATCAAGTTAGCGGTGATGAGAAATAATGACGAAAGGGGAAAAGGAAATAAGGATGGACTTGCGTGCTCGATTGGAGACGAGGAAATATAAAGCAGTTAGAGCCTTGTTACGGATAGTTGGATCTTTGCTTGACAAATCTTCTAACAACAAATCTCTAGTAGAGCCTTTGGTGGATCTTTCTGAGATGATTCTCAAAGCCCTATATGGCTGTTAGAATATTTGCCGTTTTTATATGATAAGGTTCGTAATTCCTTACGCTGCTCGGAGATCGAAGGTAGTACTTTCGGACAGCTTTTGCAGGGTTTCCAACTTGAGGGCTGCAATTCACGTTAGTCTCCAAATGTGCAGCTTAAAGAACAATCGAATTTACCATCTTCTGTTCCTTCGCCAATTACTTGGTCATCTTTCTCTCCTTTCTTGATTGAAGTGAGCTCCCGGACGCGATGGAGCTCGGCGGCGATCCCCCGGACGGCGAAGAAGAGGGTAACGCCTGCAGGACGATTTAGCCACGTCGAATGAAACAAAGCGCAAACCAACATACCTAAACATAGCCATAGCACGCGATCGTTGCTCTGTAAAGCCATAGTCGCAGTGTGCCCCTCCTGGTGCTGTAGTAGTTGCGGACATCAACATAAGCTTGCGCCGGGAAGGCGGAGTGGCAGAATATAATTATTGTGCCCACCCAAAGGCGGTGAGCATTTATTTTTCTAACCCTGACAAATTTATCGAGCTGCATCTTATTTATCACCGCCAACCAACAAACGGGGATTCAACGTATCTCTCTTATTTTCAGTTTCGGGGACGGTTTTCACAATGGCTCCTTCTCAGCTGAAGCAGCTGAAGGCCTCGCTGCGGGAAAACGGCGTTCTAGGGCCCCAGCAGTCCAAGAAGCAGAAGCAGAAAAATGCTAAGTCCGGGGCTGCCGCCGCAAACAGAATACAGCGCAATGCCGTGCTGGAACGAGTACGGGAACAGTTCAATCCCTTCGAAGTCAGAGCGCCGGCCAGGCCTGCGAAATTCAGTTCTACTTCGCGATCGGATCAGGAAGCACCGCGGGCCCGGCCCGGGGTTACAAAAAGTTTAGGAGAGCAGAGGGTGTGTTTTATATACGTTACTCTTTTTTAGATCTACCAGATGCTAATATCCTTCTCAGAGAAAAGAGACGCTTTTGAAAGAAATGCAACGCCGAAGCAAAGTCGGTACCCTGCTCGATCGTCGGTTCGGTGAAAATGACCCTACGATGACCCCCGAAGAAAGGGCTGCGGAACGCTTCGCAAGAGAGAGCCAGAAGAAACTCAAGAAAGAATCGATGTTCAATCTTGAGGATGATGAGGAGGAGCTGCAACTTACACATTTAGGCCAAACTCTTACATTCGATAAGGAAGGCGGTGACGATTTCCAGGAGGATGATCTCGGTGGATCTGATGAAGACGGGGAGTCCGAAGTAGCTCGAAAACGGAGGCGCGTGGTGGAAGAAGACGATATGGAGGGAATGGCTGACGACTCAGAGGAGGAGGGACAACCCGAACGAAAGAAGTCAAAAAATGAAGTCATGAAGGAGCTTATCGCAAAGTCGAAATTCCATAAATATGAGCGTCAAAAGGCAAAGGAGGATGACGATGATTTGAGAGAAACTCTTGACAAAGGACTTCCTGAGATCTTTGAAATAATGAGAGGTGTAAAGAAGCCTGAGCCGCAACCTGAGCCGCAGCCTGACCTCGCCACCACGATGAATCCGGACCGCGCTGCTCTATTGAATGGAAAGGACAGAGACCAAGCTGACAAGGAGTATGACCAACGATTGAAACAAATGACCTACGATAAACGCGCTAAGCCGTTAGACCGTACGAAGACGGAAGAGGAGAAGGCAGAAGAGGAAGCGGAGAGGCTAAGACAGTTGGAAAAGGAAAGACTCAGGAGAATGCAAGGGGAAAAGGATGAATCCGAGGAGGAAGAGGATAACGACGGTGATAAAGACATGGAGGACGAGTCCGAGCCAGATGATGCGAAGGCGTTCGGTTTGGTTCAGCCTAACACCATGCCAGAGCTTGGAGTCGAGGATGAAGATGACTTCATCATCGATAGCGATCTTGTCGAGTCCGACTCTGAAGCTGATCTTTCTCTAGATGAGAGTGACCTAGCTAGCTCTGCGGACGAAGAAGAGGCCGAGGAGGAAGAAGACGATGAATTCATTGGTGGCCTAGTCCTTCCCCCTGACGCGAAGGGGGATCACAAACCCGCAGCTATTAACGGAAAGCCTTCCGCAACATCGGGGAATCAGTCTTTGGCATTTACATATCCCTGCCCGGAAAGCCATGAGCACTTTTTGCAAGTTATAAAGGATGCCACGGCCGAGGATCTACCCACAGTAGTCCAAAGAATCCGCGCGCTTCATCATCCTAGACTCCATCCCGACAATAAGGCAAAGCTTGCGACCTTTTCCAAAGTGCTTGTACAGCATACAGCATATCTTGCCAATCAACCAAACCACCCACCTTTCGCTATCCTTGAAAATCTTCTGCGCCATATCCACTCAATGGCCAAAGCTCAGCCAGAAGCGGTAGCTACTGCAGTGAGGAACCACTTGCGGGAGATGTCAGAAAACCGACCTTTGGAATTACTCCCCGGTGATCTCGTGGTTTTAACGGGCGTCGCAACTATATTCCCCACGTCCGACCATTTCCACGCAGTTGTCACTCCATCCATGCTTTCAATAGCTCGATATCTTGGCCAGAGCAGCATCACCAACCTTGGCAACATTGCCACTGGTGCTTATATTGCAACGCTTTGCATGCAGTATCAGACATTTGCCAAACGATACATACCAGAATTCATGAACTACATCTTAAACGTGCTGTGCATGCTAGCACCCAGCGAACCTAAGAACAGCCTTGGTTTCTTCCCCATCCGAAATCCATCAATATCGCTACATCTATCCCCATCAAAGCTCTCTTCAGCATCAATCAGGAAACTTGCATTTTGGGATATTCTCTTCGACTCTGGCGACGCAGCTGAACAAGAGACCCTTAAACTTTCCCTAATCAGCACACTCATCACTCTCCTAGACCAAGCCGCCGATCTCTGGTCCTCCAAATCGGCCTTCACCGACATCTTCTCCCCAGCTGATCGCGTGCTCAGACACCTTAACAAATCCCTTGCCGCGAAAGCCCCCACCACACTTTCCGACCAGCTACAGAAGACGCGGGACAAGTTACAAATGCTCATGAAGCAATCCGACCTTAAGCGCCGCCCCTTGCTGTTACACAACCACCGACCGCTAGCAATCAAAGCCGCCATTCCCAAATTCGAGGAATCCTTCAACCCATTCCGCCACTACGATCCTGACCGCGAGCG
This sequence comes from Helicocarpus griseus UAMH5409, assembly GCA_002573585.1. NCBI lineage: Eukaryota > Fungi > Ascomycota > Eurotiomycetes > Onygenales > Ajellomycetaceae > Helicocarpus > Helicocarpus griseus. Next base: position 22,372 of record PDNB01000204.1, read on the forward strand.
TGCCGAACTCAACAAACTCAAGGCAGAGCATAAGCGCGAACGCAAGGGGGCGATGCGGGAGCTGCGTAAGGATGCAAACTTCATTGCGCGTGAGAGCCTGCGCGAGAAGCGGGAGAAGGATGCGGAGTATGAGCGCAAGTATCGGAGGCTTGTGGCGGAGATTCAGGGTGAGGAGGGGAGAGAGTCGAATGCGTATGAGAGGGAGAAGAGGGCCAGGAAGTCGAAGAAATAGACGGGGATTCCTTTTGGGTTCCTTGTTTGCTGGGCTTGTTTTGTTTGTCTTGGTGTTTGTACATATACTCTATGGTTAACTTTTTGCGTTTGGGTCCTTGCGGCTGTGGCTACGGCTGTGGCTTTTCTCAACCGATTTTTGAATAGGATAGATAAAATAAAAACCAAGGGCGCTGGGACTACCGAATTACACTGATTATTACATTCCTCTTGGGAGAGTCAAAAGCGATATATTTTTGAATTCGTATTACCGTCTAATGGGTATGTGTGTATCTGCTATATATACAAGGCTGTACGGAATCGGTATCTTATATCAAGGGATACTAGAACCTTTCATTAAAGGGCCCAATCAATAACCCAAACGCCTCAGCTACTCAACAAAAATGAAAACCAAAAAAAAAGAGGCAATACTATCACATCTTAAGTTCCACCCCGACCTTAACAAAGTACGAGCACGCCTCGTTTTGTCTCCGATCTATGGGCTTCATTCCGGTCTCGCCGGTCTTGATGTGCAACCTGCTCAGCTCTCTGTCATCCTTCTTCTCCTTGAGTGGTTTCCACTCAGGGCTGCCCTTGGCCCGGTGCTTATTAGGGTTAAAACTGCGGATGAAGCTCGTCCAGTACCCTTGCATGACCGGCACAATGGGCGCATTGACTCCCTTGTCCTTGTAAGACTTGGGCCCGCCCGCGTACGTTGGCCCCCAGATGGCGGGAACGTCAGCGCAGTGGCCGACGCCTATTCCCTTGTCCATAGCCACAGGGTCCTCGACGTCATAATGGAAATTCCAGGCCTCATTCATCTTGCCATGCAAAGCGGCGGCGGTGCTGATGGTGATGGCAGGGCACATGTATCGCATCTGGCCGTAAGCGTTGCTGCCTTGACGCCAGTAGGCACCGTACTTGCCGGCTTTGGGGAATTTGTCGTTTGTCTTTGGGTAGAGGTTATGGATCCTATCGAAGTGCTTCTGCTCCAGGGCTGGCCATTGCCTCTTCAGGTAGTTGTCGGAGTCTTTCTGGGTGTTCGTGTTCTTGGGGACGAAGGCGGTGCCGTCGTTGGTGTCTGCGCCGAAGATCGTGGGGACTTTTTTGAATTTCCCGCCGCCAAACAATCGGTAGGTGTAGTCTGTGATGAGGTCGCCGTCGATAGTCGGGCTGTACATGAATGCCGGTTTACCCTTGGCGCCTGGGAGGGGTAGCTTTTTATCGATCTTCTGCAGTTTCTTTGCGTCTATCTTGCGCAGACATTTCAGGCTGTCCTTGCCTTTGCATTTCGCATTTTTGACAAGTGTGTCGTACATATATTGGCTTTCCTTAACGTTTAGCTGGGTGCCGAACGACGGCGAGCCTGCTGCGGCGGCGTGGAACGTATCAAGACCTTTCCCTCCGTAAGCACTAAGCAAATAATATACGGACGCTGCACCAGCACTGCTTCCACCGATTGTGACATGGTCAGGGTCACCACCGAACTGTAAATAGAGTTAGCTTGGGAGCATTGAAGTGCACCAAATGATTGTTTATACTGTCGCGTACCTCCTTGATATGTTTCTTGACCCATTCGAGAGCCTTAATCTGGTCCTTGAGACCGTTGTTAAGACTGGCTTTATCCCTAATCTCCTTACTCGCAAGGAAACCGTATAAACCAACACGGTAGTTGATGGTTACGACAACAATCTTTTCATCCGAAGCCTTGACCAGCCCTGTACCATCCAATCTGGGAGCGGAATTGGTATTGAATCCTCCACCCTGCACGTAAAAATAGACAGGCAGCTTAGCATCTTTTTTAGCCTTTGCCGGGGCCCAGACGTTGACGAAAAGACAATCTTCCGAGGTATGCTTCTTTGGTTCTACGCCGGTTGATAGGCAAGATTTCCCAAACTGTGAAATGTCAATTATACGTCCTCTGCCGTTTATCCCGTTCCATTTTTGTTAAGCCATTTGAGGAAAAGACATTTGATATTACTCACATCATATGCATGCTGCACTTTCTTCTCCTTTTTCGGATCTTTAGGTGCAGCGAATCGAAGGCCCTTGATGGGGGCTTCGGCATATCGCATACCAAGCCATCTTTGAACTCCTTCTTTGCCCTCCTTCCCTTGGTATTTGGCATAACCCAAGTCAACCAATGGATCCACAGCGTGTGCCAGTTGGAAAGCACTAATTAGGAGGGAGAGCAAAAATAAGAAGGATATATATGGCGCCATGGCGCATATATGCCTTAAAAGGCAAAAGAATGAAAAGAAATGGACTAAACGAACACCCCGAAAGAAAAGGACACAATGCGATCCCCCAGAAAACAGAAAAAGACGAAAGAAAAAGAATGCAGGGAGGATGATATATGCTTTTCTGTGCAACGCCGCCGCTTCACGCTGGAGCTGTCACTTATCTCAGGGGCCCCATATCCACGAGACTAGCGATCGAGTTGGTGCAGAGTTGGCCCATATAAAAGACTAAAAGTAATGCCGCAGCCACTGCGGGCGGCATGATACCATTCCAGTTCTTGACAAGTGCCATTTTTGCGCCCCTCATGGCTCGAAAGGATTGCCAATTAAGGGCGTGCAGATATGGGCTTGTCGATGTTGTGCTTGATGGTGCCATGGTGGCTGTGGACAAACTTTGCGCTAGGAGCTGGGTCAGGGGCCATAGCTTAAAATACAGAAAAATAGCTCAGCTCCTGCACAAAACAGCCAGAGGGTTTTGGGAAGAAACGTTCAAACGCCACTGCACTAGTTACTCATAACTTGAGGATCAGCGATGCAGCGTTCTGAAGGCTGCAGTTGTCCGTAGTTGGTGTCGACGACCGATTGGGCCATGTGCGGCCCAAAGATGAGCATGTTAGATGAAGAAGTTATTGACTAATAATCCTGCATATGCCGTACGAGGTATTATTATCCGATTGTTCCAACAAGTTATTCTCTCTTCGATCGATCGGGCTTTTTAATAGTTGATAAACAGAGGTCTTCATATCCCGTGACACGAGGAATGGCGGGCGTTGTTTCTGCAAGGCTGGCCTAGGGAAACAAAATGCCTTCAAGTTTTCTCAAAAAGAGACGGCGGTCTTCAGTTTTACCAGAGCTGATGCGGCTGAATATAATAATAATTGATATAATTAATTGTTGTCATATTATTTTTGACACCAGGATCTCTGTCAAGCCTCTGTCGGGTAGTAATATTATCATCGACGCTGAAAAACGACTCGAGTCGTAAATCCCCCGCAAAACTGCTAGCGTGCTCAATGCTGATATCAGACGACTTTGCTGCTGTCCCGTCTCGATGTTCGCCTTCCTTTCAATATAACAGAAAAGAAAAAAGAGACGTTCTGGTCAACGTCCATGGTCAGCTCGTTTACGTTATACGCAGTATCGTAACAACGGTAAGGACCAGGCCAGGTTAAATTACCCAGCTAGACTATATGCTAGCAGCTCTAGCCTTCAAACTCGATTGTTATAAGCGGGTCAGCCGGAGGCTTTTCGCAAGTTAGCAGCGTTTAGTTTGACTTAGCATCGGGCCAGCACTGCACAGATGGTTCCTGGCGGTTTCAATACATGACAAAAATAGAACCTCCATGCCCATGGGCCATGATTCTGAATCTGCGCGTCCGCCTTTCCTCCGCCGTGGCCCATATCGCGTTGAAGAAGGACACCGGCACATCGCAATAATCATAAAATAAGATAACAGTTCGTTGAATGACCACTGACTTCAGAACAAGAGCGAGTATTACCGGGTTGAAGTTCTATACGTCGTTGCTTGGTTGGCCAACAGCGACTCAACACGGAAAGTATAGCCCTAACCCTAACCTATTATTATCAAGTGCAATCCAACCGTGTTATTATTTATCTCCCTCTGGACAGCGGTCTTTTTATTATATACTAGCACTGCCCGATGCTACACTACCCAGATATATTAACGATAACTATATTCCCTCGGATTCATGAAACTGTGGAGTACGATTTCAAAGTGCGGCTTTTGGGAGCTCTGTCTCCTCGGAGAGGAGGGCTGCTTATTTCTTCTGATGGCCGTGAATAAAACAAAGCACAATTTGCCATCAAAATATGCTCAATCGAAAGAAAGGCCCAACAAGATTGACAGGAAGAAGCGAATGATCATGGCGTTGCTGCGGATGCACCTGCGGGCACCGGCTGCTTCTGCGAATACGCATTCAACGCCAGCTGCCCCCCAAGATGGGCATACAATACGTTCCCACCACTAATCTCGCCCCGTCTCACCATATCAACCAAGCCCGCCAGGCTCTTCCCCTCATAGACGGGATCAGTAATAAATGCCTCCATCCTTGCCCCGTACTCGATGGCATCCCACGTCTGTTGGTCCGGAATACCGTACGTACCTGCATGATATCGCTCGTCGAGGACGACATCTTTCTCCGAAACAGCCGCAGCACCCAGCCCAATCGTCTCAGCCGTATTCTTCGCAATACGAAGAACCTGTGCCCGTGTTTCTTCGGGCTTCGCGGACGCATCGATGCCAATAACCCTCCTCTTCGTCTCATCCGGATACATCTCTTCAATCAGCTTGAACCCGGCTATCATTCCCGCCATCGTCGACCCCGTAACCGCACACACAACGATGGTATCAAACACAATCCCCATCTCCTTCTCCTGCTCTCTCACCTCAAATGCCCAGCGTGCAAACCCCAAGCCACCCAGTGGGTGATCTGACGCACCCGCAGGTATATAGTATGGCTTCTCCCCCTTCTTCTTACACTCCTCAACCAGCTCCACGGCCGTGCGTTTATGCTCGATCCCAAAGCCAGCCTCGCCCAGCCGCACATCCGCCCCCATGAGCCGCGAAAGTTGAATATTGCCTACGGTTCCATAGCCTGGGTCCTCCCAGTCGACCCAGTGCTCCTGGACAAGACGGGCACGCAGACCGGTGTGTGCGGCTACAGCGGCTACTTGGCGGGTGTGGTTACTCTGCACGCCGCCGATGCTGACGAGAGTGTCGCAGCCCTGGGCCAGTGCGTCGGCGACGAGATATTCAAGCTTGCGTGTCTTGTTGCCGCCGTAGGCGAGGGCGGAGTTGAGGTCGTCTCGCTTTGCGTAGATGGTTACTTTGCCGCCTAGGTCGGATGTGATGCGGGGGAGGGGGTGGATGGGGGATGGGCCGAGGACGAGGGGATGGCGGGGGATAGATGCAAATCTTGATGGGAGAGGTATTGTGAACATTATTATGTGATTTTGTGATGGCTGCGAAAGATTAAATAAGGTGGGTAGCTATTCTAAAGTATGCTTGTAGTTGTAGTAATAGATATAACTAGAAGCGGGGATGGATGGATGTTGTTCTGATAACCCCACTCTTCCGCTTCCCTTGGGCCTTGACACTGGACAGTCACCCTCGTTGATGTTCTCGCAAATCCTTAGAAGGTCGAGACCAATTCCTGCAGGATCAAGGTACCATTCCATCAGTGCCAAGGTGGCGTATATTCAACTCCTGCGAAAAATGGAGTCTCCGTGAGCTTTGAAAAGCAATTCATGGCCAACTGCTGATACCCTAAGCTGTGGCTCATCTCTGTACGCTCAGTTTATCTGATCAGAAAAAACCAGCCCTGACAATCCCCGGTGTTTCATCAGACTATTATTATTTCTGGCCTTGGTGTTGCATTCAATATTTCGTGTTCGTCCGAATACGAGCCACCGTTATCCTGATGAAGATTAGTTGGTGGATTGGCATTTGGCACTGCCCATCTCCCGTCTGCAAGAATGTCTTTGACCTCTTGAGTTTCAAAAAGTTCTTCTGGAGAGTATATTGTCACAGAAGAAACACAGAACATGTGTTTAGTTACTTCTCCCCACATTTTCTTATCTCTACCTCAAGGCTCTTTTAAGGAGTCAGGTTTGATGATGATATCCCCATTATGCATCCCAGACTTTTAATGGCCTTCTTCTCCTGTCTTCCAGCCACCCGCAAGGCTGAAGCTATCTGCATCCACTCTATACGAGCCAATAAAAAAGCGCTTGCAAGGTTGTTGTTCGTGAGGAGTCGTTTGTCTGTGTGTCTTGGTCCTCGTAGGTTGGAAGCATTGTAATGACGCTCTCAGCTCTTCGTGTTGTATAGCCCACACGAGAGGCGGTGAATTTGAAAAGAACCAATATACTTCGCATATATTCACGAAGATACTTCCTAATCCGCGGAGTAGTTAGCGTTGCGATGCAAAGAAAGGATGGGGTATATAACCTGCTATGATCCTCGCATCCCCTTTCTGGTGCCCTGGACTTTTACCGCTTTCTGTCTTTTGAAATACAGAGTATTGATACCTGAACATATTAACTGAAACATATCTGCCAAAGCAACTCCCATTACAACAGCTCTTCAAGTAAAAAGCCCGTTAGCACCGAGTAAGGACCCTCCTCCCCCCTCCCCCCTCCCTCTCCCCCTTATCACACCCAAAGCTGACCTCAACCAAAAAAGGCGAAAATAAACCCAAACCTGCTCCCACTCAACTAGAAGAAAAATGAAGCTCCCCCTCATTACCACAAGCCTCCTTCTCGCCCTCGCCTCGTCCAGCGCAGCATGGAACCTCCAGCTGAGCGGCAGCGGCAGCACAAGGCTAAAGATGCACGGCCGCGACTACACAAACGGCAAATGCATCGATCTCAAAAAGAGCATGAGCGTCAAGCATGCGAGCTGGGACCAGGCAACGGACTGGATATCCGACCCCAAGGGTGTGAATTTCTACGAGAAGAAAAACTGCAACAACCGTCGTGGGTGGCTGTCGGATAAGCTGAAGAGTTGGACGTTTAAGAAGGCTATTACGGTGGGGAGTTATCAGATTACTAAGAGTAGGCCGAAGAAGATTGGGAGGAGAGAGGTGGACGGGGAGGACTATGAGGACTATGAGGATGAGGGGTATGAGGCTGGTGAGGGTGAGGACGATGTCGATTTTGAGGATGAAGAGGACGATGAGGGAGAGGATGACTATGAAGCTGGAGATGGTGATGAGGATGTTGAGGGTGGGGAAGATGATGATGACGACGAGGGTGATGAGGATGATGATGATGATGATGATGATGATGATGATTACGAGGCTGGAGATGATGATGAGGATATTGAGGCCGGAGAGGATGAGGATGAGGATGACGATGACGATGACGATGACTTGTAAGAAGCTGCGTAGATTGAATTCCCTTTTTTCCTTGCTTTCCTTCGTATTCTGTCATTATAGTTGTAAATAAAGATATTATCATGTCTGCATATATGTCTAAAAATAACCGACCGGCCAAGTGAAATCAAATGCGACATTAATCAAAAGCGAATACATGCAAACATGACGGTGCATATGGTACAAACGAACCACATAGGCTGAATCGGGCGCATGTGTCAGTGTGAAGATACGCGGACGACAAACCCCACAGATCTTTCACCCCTGAACAATTACTAAACAGTTTCAATATACCGTTTAACTTCCCTACAAGACATCCGCGACTCCAGTTAGTGCAATCAACACCCAGAATGGAAGGGAAAATAAGTAAAGGAATCGATAACGAAATAGGGGAGACTCACCAATCAGTCACAGCCTCCTCCCACAGCCGAACCTCATGCTCCCTCGTCCCCCCAAAGTGGTCTACAAACTCATCGCCAAACACCTCCCTCGCAACACTTCCTTTTCGGGTGAAAACAGCAACCGCCTCTTTGAGGTCCTTCGCTAAGCGTACTCCCTGGTCAGTCGAGCTGCCTACATCTTCCCCTCGTGCCAGCGGGGGGACAGGCAGGGCAAGCTGCTTCTCTACGCCACGCCATCCCAGCGCTAGTATAGCTGCAAGCACGTAATGCGGATTTGCATCTGCACCTGGCACCCGTACTTCGAGTCGTGTGCTCTTGGGACTGGATGTGGGTGGCGCGATGACACGGATGGATGCGGCTCGGTGCTCCAGACCCCAAGAAACGGTCACAGGCGCCCAGAAGTTCTCCACGAGGCGCTTGTAAGAATTAATCGTTGGGGCAAAGAGGGGCATGACGTCAGGTAGGCCATCAAGAACACCTGCGAGGAAGTGTCTTCCCAGGTCGGAGAGGTGCGCTACATCTGGATATGAGGGTGAAGGGTCGGGTACTTCGCGGCTGAAAAGGTTCTTTCCGGCATCTGACACGATAGAGACGTGCATGTGTCCGCTATTTCCGGGCAGTCCTTGTCGAGGCTTAGCCATGAAAACGGGTGTTATTCCAAATTTGCTGCCAAGAGATTTCACGACGTATCTATAATTACGAAATCTTTAGTCTTAATTCTTATGGGATACCCTCGAGAGTATTATTTTTATATGGTAGGGATTTGATAGATTGAAACTTACTTGAACAATCCTGCGCGATCAGCGATCTCCTTAATCTCACCAAACTCTAGTGCCTGTTGAAGGTTAGCCCTCGCCATATCGAGGGGATGCGTCATCATAAACATACGGCTTCAAATACACCCGGACCACTCTCAGTATGCCAGCTTTCAATGTTACATTTGAAATCCCGACATGTGTTGAAAACTCCATAGTAGTAGTCCTGATTATGTACGGTTCTTGTGAGGCTGTAACCAAACATTCCCTCTGTTAACGGCGGGAGCGCATTGACCGGGTTTTCTTTGAGGAAGGTGGCAGTTGATGAGGAATTTCGTTCGACACCGCTATTTGAGTTTGAAGGAGCGCGAAACTGGTAAAACTCATATTCGGCTGCGATGATGGCTGATTAGCAAGTGCTTATTGGTTCTACTCTGACAGTAGGGCAAAACATACCACCAGCCATAGCTCTATATCCCTTCTTCTCCATTCCCGCAGCCGCTTTCCTCAACAACCCGCGCGGGCAAGCAGATATCGGTCCCTTGGTGTCCGGGTCGAAAAAGCTGACCAGAAAAAAGGGCACATTATTTTCCCACGGTATTCTCCTGAAACTGCTCAGATCGGGAATTGCGACCATGTCTCTGTATCCGTTCTCTTTATTGCTAATCGCCAACTCCTTGAAATACGTCTGGTCGTGCATATCCCATCCGAATATAACTGAGCAGAAGCCGAACCCATTCTGCGCGATTGATAGGAACTTTTTTTTCGACACCAGCTTTCCACGTAGGATACCGTCCGCATCGACTCCAGCGAGCTTTACCTGGGTATCATTTTCAAGAACTGCGGTGAGGTTCTCCAATGTGACCTCAGTTTCCGATAGCATCTTGTCCCGCTCAGTACGTATACTAGAGACTGCGGGGGTTCGGAGGTAGAAAGAAGGCGTTTCTTGGGGAAATTGCACAATCTATGTGGTTGCTGCTTTCCTCCGAATTGAAAAGAAAAAAACTCTTTGCCAGTAGTACTGCTTGCGTTGTCGTATACCACAGTGATAGAGTATATACAGCAGTAGTTCTTTATTGTCAGTTGCGACGAGGTCGGACGTTGTCGTCCTCCGCATGCTCGGCGATTCTTATCGGCCCGGGCTTATCAGCTGTTCCTGGACCGGTCACGTGGTCTTCTAGAAGCCGACCGGAACTAGCCGATTAGATAAGAAGCCGAAGCTCCATCGTGTTTTCCACCAGATAAACCCCTCCTGAACCTCTTCTCCTCAGTCGATCCTTTTTCCATAGTTGTTGCGCAGTTAAATTGTCTGCCATCTTCATTGATAAAAGATCAAGACAGTGAATTGAGCATACTATACCTTTTCGCACTCCCAGGTAAGACCTCTCCATACTACTGCTCTTCGGGTTACCCAAACCCCCACTGGCAAATATAGACAGCTATATCAACGCGAATAACCGAGCTGACTCAGTCCTAGATATTAACCTGCGTACTTGTGTATTCCCAGACTAACTTATACTCCCAATTCCGAAATAAACATAACTTCAGCCGCCATGGGTCGTCTTGAGGGTAAAAATGCAATCATCACTGGAGCTGCGGGGTATGTATCCAAATTGGAAGTAGGAATGCTTTTTACCTCTAGAAGACATACTGATCAAGGCATAACAGAGGCATCGGTCTCGAGACTAGCATCCTATTTGCCCGCGAAGGGGCCTCCGTCCTGATGGCCGACGTCTCCGAGCCCGCACTCGAAAGAGCACTTGGCAAAGTCAAGCAAGTCGTCCCCAACGCCGTCAGAGTCGAGACGATCAAGTGCGACGTGTCCAAGGAGGCCGATGTCAAGGCCATGGTAGAAACACAGGATTCCTGGGGTGGATGCGACATCATATTCAACAATGCCGGCATAATGCACGCAGACGATGCGGATGCCATCGACACCCCTGAGAAGATTTGGGATATGACTCAGAACATCAATGTCAAGGGAGTTTGGTATGGGTCCAAACATGCGGTTATCAGCCTGCGCAAACATCAGAAGAAGAAAGGTAGCATCATCAACACTGCTAGCGTTGTGGCATTGACGGGAAGCGCCACTCCCCAGTTGGCATACACGGCGAGCAAAGGAGCTGTCCTTGCCATGACGAGGGAGTTGGCAATCGTCCACGCTCGTGAGGGATTCAGATTCAATTCTCTCTGCCCAGCACCCCTAAAGTATGACCCCCAATTTTCCCCCATCATTTCTCACCCGTATCATGGATCGTCAAAGTTAACAAAACACACCTCCAGCACCCCTCTCCTGCAAGACTGGCTGGGCGACGACATCCCCAAACGCCACAGGCGCGAGGTTCACTTCCCAACAGGCCGTTTTGGCGAAGCGGTGGAGCAGGCTCAGGCCGTCCTTTTCCTAGCCAGCGATGAGAGCAGTTTTGTAAACGGCACTGATTTCGTTGTGGATGGTGGAATGACCAAGGTTCGTTAAGCAATCAACGCCCGTCCTACCTATTTTTTTATCAGTGCGACTTTCCGTTGTCCATGTGTTACGTCGATGATCTGACACGATGCATCATGCAGGCATATGTGACGCCCGAAGGACCCCCGACAGAAGCTCCGAAGAGCCTGACAGCCTAAATCAGGACGGACTTCATTTCGTTTATAGATTATTTTAGAAGGTATATATAGATGTTCGACAGAAATATCTTATCAAGGTCCGGAAACTTCTCCCAGGGCGGTTGATTGTATCGTGTTAAATTTCAATATTGCAACATAATCCCCGCATTACATACATCCCTTGTTCTGTTCGCTAGAAAACTGTATGCACGTATCGTGCCTAGTTATTAATACGTGGGTACGGCACGCACTAGAGCAAGGTACGCAGAGAAGAGAGTGATGTCACCCCTGCAATTGGATGGTGAAGGTAAAAGAAGATAAGAAGTCAGAGAGGCAACAGACATCTAATTATTAATTATCAATGTAACGTTGAATGAGGAGTTCAAGGATGCTTAAAAAAACTAGCAGTGGGGAAAATGGGGGAAATCAACTGAACAAAGAAAAAGAGACAAGAGGAATCAAGTAGCAGGAAGGAAAGTGTGCTAAAAGCAGAAGAAAACTAGATCCATCCTTGAAATATCACCAGCGAAAACGCCCATTGTCTGCCTATGTTGCAAGAGAAAATAACAAGAAAGTAATAACAAGGTTAGAAACAATTAGTACTAGTTTGCAGATAAATATGCATGCAACCTTAAATCAAGCGCAAATGATTAGAATGGTTTAAGCAGGGGGGTTAGAATTAGCGTCAGTTATAAGGAGTTGTTGACGCAAGGGTTTCTTCGGTAGAACAGGCAACATCGGCAAAGGCCACTCGGTGCAGAGAAGAAAATGGTTGCTTCCCGAAGCCGTTATCCCCCAGATATCGTGGAAGAGAGAAGAGGCCGGTCGTGCATGCGTGCATTTGCCTCGGACACGACAGTTGAGGGAAGAAAAGAGGGGACAAATAAAGGAGAATAATAGAACTGCGTTCTTCATTCACCATCACGCCAGCCCTATATAAATCTCCCCAAACTCCTCTTCCCCATCCTCATGCCGAATGCTCTCTTCCTGCCGCACACGCAATGCTCCCTTCGTCGCCAGCGTGAGTGTATGAAGAAACCCTTGCGTAGCGACAATTCGGCTGTTAGAAGCTGGCGGTAGGAGAGCGGAGAATCGCATTTCGGCAGAAGCATCAGCATCAGCATCAGCATCAGCATCAGCACGCGCCTCCCCCTTCTCCCCCTCTTGTTCTGCAAGTTTACTCTTGACAAAGTCAAAGAAATTCGCACTCTCCCTATCAAGAGTCTCAGCAAGCCACTGCGACTCCGCTGCAGTTTGCGTATCGACAGCCGCTGCAGGGCCATAAATTTCAAAGGAGTCCTGATGGTTACGTCCAGCCATCAGACCAACACCACCACCATCGCCGCCACTGACAGAATATTCCAGACCCATATGGTTATCCAGATTCGCCATGTCAAATGCCTCATCCTTATCATCCCCTGGCATTGGAATATCGCTCATGCCCGGTCTGACCATCCCGCGGCCGGCGAGGGGGCTGGCGCTCGTCATCCGTCCCGTGCGTCTTCCATATGCCGCTGATGGGCCGGCCGCGACGCTTCCGTCCGGACCGCTGGCAATTGAACGGGGTCCACCGACACTGGGGAAACCGCCCACGCTGGGGAGTAACTGGCGGGAGTGGATGGAGGAGCCTGGCTGGGAGCCGCGGATGGAAGCGGTGATGTTCCATGGCATTTGGGAGGAAGCGTCGTCGTAGAGATCTGCGGGCGCGTGGCGGCCTACTTCGACGTCCTGGAACTGTGGGGTGAAAATTTTTGTCAGTTATCGAATTAAGTAAATGCTGGAGAGCCCGAAGAGAGCTGGGGGAAAGGAGGGGTTCTGGAAGTCGTACGTCAAATCCCATGCCATAGCCATCAAGTTCCATTGCGTTTCCGTCTCCACGAGCAATCTCATCTTCTTCATCTCCTCTTGCGCGTACATTCCTCCCCTCATCTCCTGACTCGACGTCCTCGACCTCATCACAGCTCCGTTTGCGACTCGCCCTGCGGACGTTGGTTCCGGTTAGAATTGCCAATAACTGTTCTCCAGCGAACATATCTAGGGGATGATCGAATTCAGCTACACCAAAACCAGTGTTGACACAGCCGACACTTCTCCCCATTACCCATAGTCCAGCGTTCTTCTTCGCCAGCGTAATAAGCCGGTTGTTTTGCTTGAACTTTGCAGCGACGGCCATGTTCTGGGCGTATTCCGAGTTCCACTGTGCCAGGTCAGAGTTTCTCAACTCTGGAGGATCATCATATCCCAGGGTTTTAATTGTTCTTTTTCTCTGGCGCTGCTGTGCCTCAGGGGTTTCGGATGATTCCTCGACTATCGGCTCGTAGTTGGGATCTACGCCAGACTCGGGTCCTGGAACAGGGTCCGCAGAGCCCGAGTTACCGTACTTCTCATCATCCCTCATATTAACGTCGTCATCGTGAAGAGCCATCTGGTCATCAAACTGCGTAGTTGTGTTAGCAGTAAAGGATTTATCTCAATTCAATGGTCAAGTATTGCTCACCTGGTCTTGGGGGGCCCGAAAATCATCCTCTGTTTCCAGCCTCAGCCCAGTGTTATCTCTCGCCCCACTTCCGCCAGAAACACCAGTAGCCTTATTCTGCGGAGCCTGCCTCACTGGCAGTTCAACCATGTTCCCCTCACCGTCAAATTCAAAGTCTGGTTGGAACAAGACACCAGTTTCCTCAGCAAAGGCTGCTGGAAGCTCAAATTGGGTTTCCTTCCTTGCGGTACTGCTGATATCACTGTTAAATCCAAATGCGCCCGCATCAACGCCGCCGATATCTGACGAAGAGATGTTGAGATGAAGCTTGCCGTCTGAAAAACGGCTAGATTTGCTTGACGAGGACAAGTGACTTGACAAGAGACTGGATTTGCGAGGGGACCCAATACTCGACGAGATCTCTAAAGCAGACAAGTCTACGTTTAGCCCAGGGAGCATCAGGTCGGGTATAAAGGAAGGGTCGTCGGGGAGAACCAGCTGGTCAGGCCTGTTAAGGTAAAAGTTAGCAAGATACGAATCACATTCCATATAATTTGAAACAAAGAAATTGGTGTCGGTACGCCATCCGATTCCAAAAGAAGCAGTGAAGCAGTTGACACTTATAAAAGAAAGCGCTCATACTTCGCCTTCCCAGCATCAGGATCCAACCCCATCGAATGTATCTCCTTCACCATCGCCCGCATCCTATCCCGCATCGTCTGCGCGTCCATGAGTGCATATCCACACTGCTGATTATAGACTCTCGACACTCCATATCTACATCATAGACACAGCCCGTCATCATCAGCATGGAAGCCGCAAAACCATATAACATGAAAGGTTTGGAATCAAACTCACAGCAAATTTCCCTGCAACCTCAACGCCATCGGCGCCTCGGGTCGGATAATCGTCTCACACGCCTTGGGCACATCGACGTCGAGAATGGCCTTGCGGTTCACCTTTTTGGTTGTAGATTTTGCGCCGAGGGTCGCGACGAGCCTGTTGTATACATAGCGTAGACAATGTCGACGTTTTAGTTACAGGGAAATTGTTATTTGAACGATGACAAGTGCAAAAAAAAATGGGGGGTGGAATAGGAGAAGTACACCTTATTCTGGCCCCGTTGCATCAAAACAAAAGGGGTGTATATTCAAACTTACCAAACCGTCGCAACTCCATGCTCGCGCGATGTGAGGACTGCACCGTGTCAGAATATAACATTTAATTAGCCAAGTATACACTTCCATTCGTCCTTGTAGACAGATGCAGTGCTGCAATTCGCACATCCAATTAAATAACTTCAACAACAAAAAAAAACAGCGCATTGGATACCAGCCAGCCCTCCTCGCCCGCGACAACAAGCCCCCATCCGAATAGCAACAAAAATGCGACGAGACAGACAAAAAAGACCACACGCGACGGGAAGAGGGAAAAACTCACTCTCGTGACTGTAGAACATCTTGCCATCCAGCAACAGCCAGCCCAACCGCAATCTCCCAGGGCTTATCGTTCGTTTTATGTGCAAATATAATATAAACCACGGAGAATTCGTAGCGTGTCTTAGCCAAATTCCCCCTTCTTTTTCTATAGTATTCAGTATACGGATAGCAGCTAGCCAGAGGTAGGTTGAATTGCAAACAAAACGCGACGCGCGCGGGTGTCTTTTCTTGTCCTCTTGCTCGAGCTGCCTCTCTCGCCTCCTTGTGCGCCTCTGTTGATAAGGGGGTTGTAACAAAGGCAACTGGGTTATATAGAAGTAGTAAACAGATATTGGTACAAACAAGGGTACTGGGAGATGAGGAGGTTAAGAAAAAAGGAGGACGTGACGAGAAAGCAAACGAGTTTGTCGTGTAAAGAAGAGGGAGAGCGGAGGGATGTCGAAAGTGAGGAGCGTCCGGCTGTACACGCGACACGCGAAAAGGGGGGGCGTGGGGGCGGGAAGAAGGCGCCCGGCGGAGCGGAGTCACGGGGTTCGGCACGGGTTTGCAACTTATCTCTTCCATTATATTTAGGCGTTACACGGGGAAATTGTACATAAGGCGTTTGGAAGTGTTATAATGAAAGCGAGAAAACACGATAAACCGATCTACTGGACTATGTCTCCTTTTCCCCTCCGTCTACCAATTGGCATAGCAATTCAACAAGCCGTAGCTAGTACCCGGGTCTTGAGAAAATGAAGCGTAACGCAATCCCACTGAACCAGCGGGCATATACTCGCTTGGATATGTGCATTCTGCATAAGCTCCGTAGCCGTGAAGAGAAACCAATAGAAATAAATATGAAATATCTGCTCGCAGATATACGTTTAGAGAAAATCGCAGATAGAGAGGGTATCTATCCTGACATAACCGATATAGGGGGTTTCCCATCCAACAGATGCGGCAAAGATAACAATGCTGATAATAGATAATAGCTTCAATATACGCTCTCTGTCTTAACCTTCGTCCCTTCCATTTCCACATCCTTTTTTATTTTACTTCTAATAAAAGAAATGGAGGGAAAAGGGGGCAAAAACAAAGCAAGCGAAGCAATCCTAGTTAGTATGATAGTATGGCATGGCCAGGTAAGTCTATGCAACGTTAAACCGACTTGAAACAGCAACAAATGAAAAAGCTAAGATCATCAAGTCTGAAAAGACAGGTATTTAGAAAACAACACGAGGAAAAATAGATAAAGAAAAAGTGGGAAAATGCGATCATATATAGAAAAGTAACTGACAAAAAACCAAAGACGAAAGATAACACGCCCGAGGGGTATGTGCGGAAAATCTGCACAAGTTCAGTCACAACAAACCAGGAAAATACACAAATGAGATAGACAAGCTGACAACACGAGAGGAACAGAAGAATGGATGGTCATAGCGGCCAGAAAGGAAGAAATGGAGGTCGACGAACGCAAGACAAGATTCCAGAAGCAGTTTAGATACGCATGATATTGTGACATGAATGATTTAATTGGGGAGTAAAATGCTGTTGGTTAGGTTGGCTGAGCATATTTACTCCAGCGGTATGCCCTCGTATTCCGAATATCCAAGTGCAAGGTTCATGTTTTCTAGTAGGTACAGCAAAGTTAGCAAGGTTACCAATGAATGTAAATTCCTAAAAAAAGAATGATAACTTACGAAGACATTGAGTCGCTGCTCCCTTCAGGAGGTTGTCAATCGTAGCGCAAACAACCACTCTCTGGCCACCAGAGTGGACTGCGAACCCTCCGACCTCGACTCCGTGACGGCCGGCGATATTCTTCACGAGGGGAGCTTCACCAACAACTTTGACGAGTTTCTCGCCTTCGTATCTGTCTTGGTAGATATTGCGAATGTCCCGGGAGGACATGGTGTCCTTTAGTGGGATGTTGATGGTGTGCTAATTCGCAAACCCGATGTTAGTCAAATCTAGAAGTAAAAAGGGGGTGGAAAAGAAGTGATTTTTTTGGATCAACATACGTGAATTCCTTGGAACCAGGACGCAACATGAGGAATGAACGCAACCTCAGTGCCAAGCTGCGTGCTAATCTCCCGCTCGTGGATATGATCCGTCAAACTATACGGGATGAGGTTGTTGGTGAGGTGATTGACATCGTTCTTCGGGCTAGGCTTCGTTCCAGCACCCGAGTATCCAGAAACACCGAAAACACTTGGTCGTCCACCGAGATATGGAACTAGGGGAGCAATGCCTACTTGGGCAGCGGTGGCATAGCATCCAGGGTTCGCAATGCGAATGGCTTGAGCGATGGAGGAGCGGCTGACCAACTCGGGCAGACCGTAAGTCCAGTTGCTGTCAAATCGGTAGTCGGCGCTAAGGTCCACAATCACGGCTTTCTCCTTGTCGACTTGGTCGATGGCGTCGACAAAGGGCTTGCAGACGCCGTTTGGCAGCGCCATGACCCAGCAGTCGACGTCGCCGTTTTCCGCCATGCGGCGGACATCATCGGAGCTGAGGTTCTCGTAGATGATTTTCCGCTTGTCATAGCCTTGCAGCGGCTGGCCGGCAAGTTCCCGGGAAGACACATGGCGGAGATCCATGTGCGGGTGCTCATTCATAAGGTTGATGAGAGCACGGCCGGTATATCCACGCGCTCCGATGAGGGCCACCTTGGAAGGCTTATTGTTGGATACATTCTTCTCACCAAGAGGGGGGTTTGGGTTGGTGGTGGTGTAAGACCGAGTAAACCGGAGGTTACCAAATGCAGACTGGCACTGCCTTTGAGCACGTAGGATGTTCGAGGTGGTAGAGGTCGAAAAGGTTCGCTTCTGTTGAGTGGCAGCCGCTGCACCAGCCGAACCGGAGGCAGCAGCGGCAGCACGCTGGAACTTGGACTCCAAGGCGTTCCCACCAAGCATCTCACTACCATGCTTGCTGAACTCTGTAATGAGATCCTTGATTTCGTCACCGCCTTCGATACCGCTCCAGAAAAGCACCTCACCGTTACGGCTCAAGCTGCCTTGGGCTTTATCAAAGAACCAGGTCAGATTCTCATCATCCTCATTGACCGTCCAGACGAGTTTGGGGAAATCCTTCTGTATGCTGGCAAAGACGTTGTCTGCAACCTGCTTCAGCCATCCAGCCTTGGTGATGCTGAGGGTCGTCAATTGAGCAACTGACGATCCAGCCTGGGGGGGCAAAACAATAGCAAGCGCTTCCATAGGCTCATCCAGGTAGGCCTTGAACTCGCGATTCTTCAGTGACTGTACGTATCTGTCAACGGTTGCTCTGGCGTCCAAACCCTCGCGATCACGAACGAGCGCATTCTTGAACATCTCAATATCCTCAAACTCGTCAACCGAAGACTTGATATGAACCTTGTTGCCTCTCCGGATCAAAGTTCCCGCTCCCGTGTCCGTAAACAGCTCCTTCTGCAAATCCGCAGGGTGAATAATAGCCACGCTGGATGTTCGGGGAAGATCCATAAGCAGCTCCTTCATTTCCTTAATCTTTAGTCTAGTGCCATGACGCACCCACCACTGCTTCATCAGATGATCGTACTCCTCATCCAAGTTGATAGCAGAGATCTTCTCCCCAGTATCACCATTGAACAAACCGCCCTTCTCCGCAAGATAGACAATCTTCAACGGCTGCAATGCCCTGGCAAGCTCACCCGCAGCCACATCAGCATTGACGTTCAGAATCTGGCCCTCGGGAGTCTCAGCCATAGAGGTCAAGATGGGAAGACAGCCAGCACTGATCGCCGCCTCAATGGGGTCCTTGTTGACACCATTGATCTTGCCAACCAAGTTATACTTCTCCTTGTCAAGGTAATCAGCAGAGAACACGCCCGTCGTAATCGGTCTAGCCCGCACACCCAGACTCTCCAGCTCCTCCACCAACTTCAAGTTCTCCTCCAGGAAAAGCGACCTAGCAAGAGCCAGCGTCTTCCCATCCGTAACTCTAATCCCGTCCTCAAACTGGGGCTCCACGCCAGCCGCCTCCAGCATCTTGTTCAGCTGAGGACCAGCACCGTGCACGACAATCGGATAGAGGCCGACATGGTTGAGGAACGCAAGAGCCGAGGACAGGGTCTGCAGGTGCTCTGTGATGATGGCACCGCCAACCTTGATGACGGCGAACTGCTGCGAGGAAACGGAGGTGAAGTGGGAGAGATACTGCTGCACCTCTCTCTTGGAGCCGATGTTACTCAATAGCTGCACGACCGTCGACCGGGTAGAGAGCTGCGGGGCCGATTGGGGAGAGTAATGGCGTCGTTCACGGCGAGTCGACGATGCAGCAAGGGATGATGCACATGCCGGAGCGGCGGATCGTCTGGAGACAGCAGAGGACAGGAGGCGTCTGGTCGAGAGGGAGGAGAGGGGGCGTGCGAGAGATGCCGGCGCACCGAGCCGGACTGCTATCATCTTGTTGACGAACATGCGGCAGCTTTGGGAGGAGTAGTCGGGGAAGCGATACCAGCAGCAGGCTGACTGGTCAATTGGAGATTTATCTCAAGGGGACTTGAGGAAGGTTCAATTGGAAGAGGGGAGAGGAGCGATGGGTGAGGGCTTTTTCGGGGGGAGACAGCGGTGGTGGTGGTGGTTGAGAGGAAATTTCGAACTGGCGGGTATCCCTAAATATGACTGGATGTGGTGGGCCGTTCCCGGAGCTACTCTTGACTACAGTACTGGACAATCCGTGCGGGCAAGGGAAAAAAAGCAAAAAAACAAGAGAAACTGTGGCTGGATCTTTTGGCAATGAATTCTTCAGCTGAAAAAAAGAATTGATAATAATTTATTTTAAATAGTTGCATGCAGCCCTCAATATTTAGCTGAGTGAACTGAGCCAGTACTTTCGCTTTTTCTTTACACTTCTCGTACCTGGGCTGTAAAACTCTGCTCCTGGGGGGGCAAAGATCCAGAGATCAATACTGATTGATTGATAAGATTACAGCGCACTCGAATTGTGGAGTCGAACCTGAGCGATAATATCAACAGTCCACATTTCTCCAACATCGGATTCCGAATTCCTAATAAATTGTTCTGCCTATACTGTTCAAGTATGTCGAGGATTTACCCCAAAACACCCGCTACACGTTACAGGATCAATCAATTGGCATGGCATAAAAGAACACGATTCATTAGTATAAGTGTTGAAACGAAAAAGGAACCAAAGTATAGAGAGACAAGGGAAAACAAGACAAAATCGCCAGTATCATATACAGTCCATTGCATCTGTTTCGGCTGACCACTTGACCATCTCGTTCATAAAAGGTTTCGCAACGATCAGCCCAAGCCATACATGCGTCAAGGGGAACACACAATATGAGGATAACATGAGGGAACAATAGAGGAAAAAGAAAATAAAAGCATTTTGCGCCAATAGGAAAACATGACAGGGTGGAAAAAGCGAAAAAGGAAACAAGGAGTATCAAAACGACGGGCTACAATTCATCTGCCCGAGAACCGGTTAAACAACCACTTCATTTGCCGATACAGGAGGGAATACAGTATAAAAAACCGAACCAAGATGGATGCTCAATGCTCGTAAAAGGGCGGAGGTTCGCCAGGTTTATTTATTCGCAAGAACTGCAATGGGGGGTCAGCGAGGAGTTCAAATTGCACATGCGGCTGCGTTGCTATGGGCGACGAGAAGCGCGCGAGATATGTCGTCGACTAAAGGGATATGTGTCACATACCAGAAGGCACGATAATGACAACAAGCAGTATAATGATACCGACGATTATGCATATGCGCATCTTGAAGTCCTTCCACCACATTTGCTTTCTCACTCTGTTCGCGCCCCGGCGGAATCCCTGGGCGGAAACAGCCAGGTTATCGGTCTTGTCTTGCAACGAATCGAGATTCTCGCCGCGCTGAGAGACTTTATTGATGTTTTCACGCATTACACCGACAGTATCATCGATTTGCTAGATATGAGAGACACAGTTAGTTACGGAGTTTCAAATAATGAGAGTTCAGTCTCGCTGGGGAAAATGAGTCCAGTCCATCCTCTGCCGTAAATCCGGGGTAAGGCAGAAATATTCCACCGTCTCCCTCGAGTACAGAGGTAAGGTAAACGCATGCCACGATTCAGCTGGAAGAGCTGCTGCGACCGTAGACTGAAGGTGCTGGCTCGAGCGATTCAAGGGCGGCAAAGAAGAGGATAAACCCACCGCTTGCAGCGCAGCTGTTCTCTGATTTCCGCCATTTCCGCTGTGTCCTGCCGGTTGGCTTGACCCAGATGGGATATAGGGATCATATGGTTGTTCGCGGTCGGCCATGGCTAATGGAGACGATTGACTGTAATAGGGCTAGGTTGCAGCGTTTAATATGAGAGAGGATGCGTCGTGGTCAATAACAAAGGCGGCTGGCTGGCTTGGTGTTTGTTGTCGAGTCTAGCAGAAGCTAGGTGGTTTCTTGTAAATTGTGTGTGTCTGGGAATGTTTCGGACAGCGCAGTTGCGAGTAGAACAGGTATCGTAGATGCTGATGCTGGTGATGGAGGAGGGCCGAGCGAAAGAAACGGAGATGGAGATGGAGATAAAGCTGATGGATGAGGTCTGGCAGGCTGAGGAGGATAACTTGTTAAGTGTTCCGGATCTGTGCAAGGAGCGTTCCAGAAATGGCCCGCTTACGTAACCCCCGGCTCTCCTTTGTGTATTCTACGTTACGCCCCGTTTCCAGATTTACTGCGAGAAGGCTGTATTACGGCCGTATTGAAACTACAGTCTGCCACCGTAACAGATTGATCAAAAATTAGGTACATTTATATCTGCCTAGGTATCTTCAATACTAAGAAGGGGGAGAGAGTGTATCTTGGTGTCTGCACTGTAGCCGCGCTGTTGAGGAGCACTGCGTAAGCGGTCACTACATGTACAGCAAAGCCACTTCCTACGTTCGGGCACCGCCTCAACAGAACCTCATCTTCAGTCTTCGGCCCAATAAGCCCACGCTGAATTGGGCTGGGGCTGGCAAAAATGTTGCCTCCAGCCAAGATACAAAGCGAAACGGTTGAGCAGTAGAGCAGATTGCTGTTCATCTTTCATCTTGGGCTGTAGTGGTAGCTACTGGCCATCTCTCGCTGCGGATATACCTTTGAAATCGCATTACGCTCTCCAGTAGTACCTTAGAGGTACTTTTTGAAACGAGTCCAAGGCTCTTTTTCCTTTGTTCGTTCTTTTATCTCCAGTCATTTCTGCGAAGAATGCGTTGTTTTTGCCTTTGTGTCTCTCATGCTGTGACAGATTGACAAGCACTATAAATGTCACTAGAGACTCCCATCAAACCAATAATCAAATATAGTCTCCACAGCAGTCAGTCACTCTCCAAGAAATCAGAGGACGATATCCTTCATGAAGGAAAACAAGACACCTGTTGTTGTAGCCTGTGAGAGGCTGTTGAATTTCCTCCCTCACCTACATCAGCGGGTATAGGGGTCAACGCTGAAAGGAGCTGGTCTTGGGGCGTTGAACAACTACCTCTCAAAACATTCAGATGCTCAAATTCACTAATTCCATACTCAGCAGCTCTAGACTCGTTCATCACCCCCATCAAGATGGTATTGTTGGGTTGGAATTCTACATAGAAGCAGGTAAGCAGGGAATAGTCCGCTAATGATGGGATCAGATAACAGAATACAAAACTTGCCTTTCTGAAGACGTTTCCCGTGGGCTTTGCATCTTCAAATTAGACAAACTGGATTTGGAGGTTGTTGACGAAGGCAAATATGTTGGCTCGTCGGGCCGGCTTCATTCGACTGGAATCTTATCAAGATGACCAAAGATGTTCTAACATTAGAAGAGAAAATTCCCATGCGTCCCTGAGTTGTTGCCAATAGTTCTTTTAAAGTCAACATGGACATGGCATCTGCGATAAGCGAGAGATATTGATAGAATGTAGACACCGACCCCTGAATGAAGCTCCAGCAGAAACTGTTATTGCGAAATAATGAGCCGTGGTTGTAATCCATAGGAACGACGGCAAGCTGATGATATGTACATTATGATTTCTCAAAATCATTATCAGTATGCATGGTATACGCTAGAATGTAAATGAAGGAGACTATATAAATCATCAATCGTGAAAGCCGCCGCCACCCCTCCATATATCCAACCTTGTTTGAAACGACAGCATCCCAGCCAAATAGAGCGAAAAAGGGGTGGGCGGGCTCAATTAAAAAGGGGCAAAGGTGCGAGCAATGCTCAAGAACTATATACGTTAAACTAAAAACCCACATCCTTAATAACAACCTATACCTACCTTAAAATACCTTACCCAACCCCCCTCACTTCACCTCACTTCACCTCACTTCACCGGCTTCTTCCCATACACAACCGAAAGCGGCACATACGCGTGGATCGACCGATCATTCATCGCCGCCCGAAAATGCGCCAAAAGCACCTGCACCTCCGCCACATTCCACCCCATCACCCTCGTCAACAGCGTCAACGCCCACCCTTCCAGCCCCTGCAAACACTCCAGATAATAAAATTTGCCCACCTCCTTCAGATTCCTATCCCTCGCCCATGGCCCCAGCGGCATCTTCAACTTCTTCTCCGTAACATCCACAAAACCCGCCTTCTCCATCTCCTCCTTTTGCGTCTCAATGATCGTCGTCGTTTTCCCCAGCCGCTCGCCCACGCCGCGGAACTCGCGGGACCAAATGTTATACGCGTGGCCCTTGTCGTCTGGTATCGAGCCGTCGTCGGCCTGCAGCCATACGGCACGGTTGAAGACCTCGACGTATCCGCCCGGCTTTGTGGTCTTGTAGCACTGGGCGAGGAATTCGGACCAGTCTGGGATGCAGGCGAAAAGGTCGCGGACGTGGATGTAGTCCATTGAGTTGTCGGCGAAGGTCCAGGGGTACTCGGTGCAGTCGTCGATTATGAAGGAGACGTTGGAGGGAACCCAGGTGGGCTGGGTCGGCGATAGATCTGTGCCGATTATTGTGGCTTGTGGGTGTTCGTCGGCGAAATCTATGGCCCAGATGCCTGTTTTTGGGTGAAAGCAAATTATTAATTATTTTGAATGAGGTGAATGCGAGGGTTGGGTTGGGACATCATTGCGTTGTAAGGAACCGTTTGACAGGACATACCCGTTCCGGTTCCAATGTCGAGGACTTTCTAATGGGGTTGTTAACATGGTTAGCATATGCCCCCATTGTAAAAGTTCATTTTCCCCAGCTCTTATACCCCCGGTTCGTTCCTCCCTTTTCCCCTCTTGAATCAGGATACTCCCGCGATTAGACAACATTCATCCCCGGCTTTATGAATGAATAATAAAAAGGCACGACGAGGAGCTATTTACCTGCGGTTTGCCAATTGGCGCCAGATGCAATTTCTTTTCAAGCATAAGAAGGTATGAATGGTGTGCAATATCCAGCGTCTCATTTGCCTTGTCGTCGTTAGGGGCGTAGTATGCAGTCGGATCCCTGAAATTCTGGTATCGGCGGCCATGCTCAACGCGAAATTTATATATGCTTGATGTGACGGAAGTGGTTTCGCTCTCTCTATAATTTTTCCGGAAAGAGGGTGGTCAGCAATGTTTGGTATCATATATACACTTCTTGGTGTATGGTGTCGGGTAGAGGCGGAGACAAAGAGATTGTCGGCTGCGAGATTCGACAATGAGATAGAAGTAATGTAGACTTCTTAATTGACAGTTAGAATGGTGAAAATAAAAGCTCCTCACAGGTCGCCTCCGTAACAGGAATCGTCATCATGTTCATGGTCAACGATCAGTAGCTGGTCTGGCGGGATGGTGGTCGTAGCCATCTTAAAAACTGAAGGGCTTGGGATATGCCCTCCCCAGACCCCTATTATTATAGGCAAGTAGGCGGACAATAGAGCAAAGCTTTATTTTATAAGGTCAAAATCGACACCCTAGGGTAAAATTATATCAGATAAGAAGAAGTATAAAGAGTCGCTCCAGATAGTCGAAACGCACGCGGGGCCTGTGCAGGGTATTTAAAGAGAAGTTTAAAATGCTTTGAGACCAAGCTGGGGTTGGCAAGGCACTTAAGCTTCAATATAACTCTTTTCTTTCATCTTTATTTCTTTCCTTTTTCTGGGCTGTATTTGCTTTTTTCTTCGTCTTCTCACGTTTTTCTCTGTCTGATCTGTCCCGCCTAAACGGCGCTCCAGCCGCCGTTTGATGTTCCGCATGTGGAAAATAGACAGTTCGAATCAGTACTACTAGTAGTAGTAGTAGTAGTACGACTCTAGCCTCCTAGGTATGTGGTTGTTAACTAGTAGACGCAGGATACAAAGAACCCTGAAACTGGATCACCTTCGGTGGTTTGAGAGTTGCAGAACTCGTTTGTGGTTCGTCAGTTGCGCCCATGGGCGTCCACCAGCATCCTCGCCTGCTTGCATGGCAACAATTGTCCATTTCCCATGCTGATTTAGAGCATTGCCCGGAACTCGCGTTCCATGTTCCGCGCGCGCACCTTGCAGCATGCCCGTTGCCAGTTAGCGACAGCGGGAACTTTTTTTTTTTTTTTTTTTTTTTTTTTTTTTTTTACTTATTTTCATTTATTTTTTTGGTGTGGGCGGTCTGCTTTCCAAGGCTAACCTGCCAGAAGCGGCTCATGAGTCGTCATCGGTCGGTCGAGATGCTGCTGATGGGTTTGTTTTGTGCTGAGTCCTTGCCGCAGGCCAAGGATCTGAAGGACGGCTCGCCGGTAAGCCGTTCAGTAGTGGGTTCCATGAGGCCGCGGCCACGACGTTATGCATGAATTTTCGCGTGAGCAGCACAAGTGAGCACTGAGCTGGCGGGAGTTAGTGGGGGACGGGATGCAGGATTTATGATGGAGGGTAAGGACAATATTGTATAAGCTGTCATGGATGGTTATGAATGCTATTGTTCTCTGTAGTCTCGAGTATGCAATAGCCGTTGATGATGTAGCTGGGACTTGGATATGCGTTCGTCTACGGAATACGCTCTACTCGAGTGGTGGATGAATAGGTGGGTTCAATTCTGCATTTTCAGGCGCTGACTCGCTGACTCGCTGACGGTACTCCAGGTTCTTTCCAAAGAGGGTTGAATATTTCTCGTGACGAAGAATATATCTATTTCATTATGGTGAGGGGCTGTACGATATCTACTGCTCTCTAATAACGGTTTCATTTCCGAATCCTGCGCAGCTACCCATGATCTGATGTTGATATCGACTGCAATTGTCCCCAATTCGAAATATCAGCGCTTGAGAAAATGCTGTTGCTGTTGCTGTTGCTGTTGCTGTTGCTGTCTGTTGCTGTCTGTTGCTCTGTACGTTACGCCTTGTCTTGCTACCAGAATCAGTAGTCAGTTACACGGCGACAGTTCGATTATCATTTTAGACCTATCAGATTTCCTATGACAGCCTGGTTTAGCGGTTTATTACACTTCCGTGGCCCTTCTTCTTCATCTGAGCTGACGTACCCAATGTTAGTCTAGACTGCCTGGTTAGATCACAGTCATTCGCTAATGCCGGGGCAGTGCGCAGATATTAGTATCACAATCGTGATAGAACTAGATTCTTCTTTCGAGAAGTGATACCCAAATCAATTCTTCTCAAATGAAAATCCGGAGCCTTCGAAGCATTGATTAGGTATCTATTGTTACATTCTCATCAACTACATAACAGGTAGGGACTGCCATCGATGGATGGAGGTGTGGTGCGATGTTCAGTATTGAAAGACTCAATTAGATCACAATTCATTATCTAGTCAGTATGTTGAAAGACTGTATTAGTGGAAATATGATCTCTGGCGCATAGAGAAGACACTCAGCTTTAAAAGGTATCTTTATTCTACCCCGTATTTGGGATAGATAGAGGAAGATATATCACACCAAGGCTTATTATTACCTAGGTATATGATACACACATTTCCATTCCACTTTGCCGAGGTATTTCAATGATAGGTATAGTTAGAACACGGATGCTCAGAAGTTGAGCTCAACTCCAGTTTGTTCACGACATTATTATTACGCAGTATGCGTAATAATATCCGAAGAGTTGAAAGCTGCAACCCTTGCCTTACCCACAGTGGGGTATTCGGTAGCCGGGAAACAGTGGATAGCCCGTTCTCAGATCGAAGTCTATATAAAGATGAGCAGCATAGCAGGAGTAGTAGCAGTAGCAGTAGCAGTAGTATAACGTAGAGCAATCAGCCATAATTTCTTAAGCAGCAGACAGATATCATCTACCCATCCATCTAGATAATAGTTGAGGTATCTTGGTATGGATCTGTTGATCTCCACACATGCCAATCTCCAAGACTTGGCACGTGACTTCGTCCCAGCACAGCCATCATGACAAGCCACTAAGCCCAATTGGAAACAAGTGGTATTTTATTATGTGTAATATACCAGTAACATGGGCTAGGCGCGCAGGTTTGCGCGCAGCAAGCCCTGTAAATACCAATACAAGCCAGGCCTGTGATCCTCATGTCTCACAGTCTCACAGTCTGCGCTATCCAACGCCCAATCCCATTCCACGACATCGACAACCACAACCTCCCTCCTCCTCCTTCTCGACAACAACATCCCCCCCATCTATCTTCCCATCAAACCCCTCCCGCTGTGCTGTTTTTTTCATCCAGATTCACTCGTTTATCCGTGCTATCTCGTTCTGAGAGGGGTTAGAATGCTGGTTGGTTGCTGATGGTCCCTTTTTGATCCCTCATGTAAGTCGCAATCACCATTCCTCCTAATCATTAAGCCCGCATCCCCCTTTGCTAACAACCTCTTTCTTGTTCCCTCGCCAGCACTCTATCCGCAAACGTACTTGGACGTCTCGTCTCTTACGGCTATTTCGATCGGAATCCCCAAATCCACTCCTATTTACCACTTTTCGGTGTCCATCAAGACGAACTGGTGCCCTTCAAGTTTCCGATCTCACTCACAGATGCCACTGTGAAGTTACGCCTTTAACGCCACACTCGCTTGCCCGCCCTTCGCAACTGCTTCTATATAATTCTACCCGTCTTGGCGTCTGTTTCCTCACTGTCTGACGATGAGACTCTTTCCGCATTTGTCGCCAAAGTCGGCGATTCAATCATGCATTCTGTTGTCCACATTCCTAGGAGCCCAGGTGGCCCAGGCAGAAATTCCTCTAAACATTGATGATCCACGTATGCTATCAATCCCTTCTTTCGGATGCGGGCTGCCATAACTGACATCATGCCTGCTACAGAATCGATCAAAGATGCAGCGAAAACTGTTGCTAAGAAACTGACTTCCTACTATACCGGCTGGAGACCTGGAGATGTACCGGGAAATTTGCCCGCTCCATACTACTGGTGGGAGGCCGGTGCCATGTTTGCTGCTTTAATGGATTACTGGTATTATACCGGCGATGATCAGTACAACGACATCACAATGCAGGCCATGATGCATCAAGTAGGAACTGACCATGATTACCAGCCTGCTAACCAGTCCCGGACCTCCGGAAACGATGATCAAGCATTCTGGGGCATGGCTGCTATGACTGCCGCGGAAGTCAAGTTCCCAAACCCTAAACCCGATCAACCCCAGTGGCTTGCTCTAGCCCAGGCGGTCTTCAACACTCAAATGACGCGGTGGCATAACCAAACTTGCGGTGGCGGTCTAAAGTGGTCTATCAATCATTGGGGCAATGGATGGATTTACAAAAATACCATTTCGAACGGTTGCTTCTTCAACATTGCTGCTCGGCTGGCGCTGTATACAGGAAACGAGACTTACGCTAGATGGGCGGAGGAGACATGGTCGTGGGCCTTCAACGTTGGGCTCATCAGCCCTACTTACCAGTTCTTTGACGGCACAGACGATGATGAGAATTGCACTTCAATCAATCATGTTCAGTGGTCTTATAACAACGGCGTTTTTATGTCTGGATTAGCAAGCATGTACAACTTTGTAAGTGATCCCAATTCGCTGTTATATCCTCCGTCAGACATTAAACGACTAATTTCTTCATGCAGACCAACGGAGACCAGAAGTGGAAAGAACGTCTCGAAGGAACTATCAGAGGAGCAGAGATTTTCTTCAAGGACAACGTCATGACCGAAGTTGCATGCGAAGGCAATGACAAGTGTAATCTCGATCAGCGGTCATTCAAAGCCTACCTTTCCCGTTGGATGGGTCATACTGCCAAGCTCGCCCCTTTTACTTACGATCTCATCATGCCAAAGTTGCGGACCTCTGCCCAAGCTGCAGCAAAGCAGTGCAGTGGACCTGACAATGCATGCGGTCTACGATGGATCCGGCAGGGCGATTATGATGGTTCGACTGGTGTAGGCGAGCAAATGGCGGCGTTGGAGGTCATCCAGGCCAATCTGGTTGATCAAGTTGCCGGACCTGCCAACGAAAAAACCGGCATCAGCGAGGGTGATGTAAACGCAGGATTGGGAGGCGATCCCGCTCCTACGTTCTCGGATATTACCACTGGTGATAAAGCTGGCGCTGGGCTTTTGACTTCTATCATTTTGCTAGGCGTTTTGGGCGGTGTCTGGTGGATGATTGCTTAGAGGTTGGAAAACGCGGACATGCAAGAGTGTTGGCTACTAATTGAGGGAAAAGAAAATAGAATCAAATCCAAGGGTCCTTGATTCTTGATCTTGCTCACGGTTGCAATATCCAGCCAACTAATTTTCGTTCTGCATTGAAAGAGGGGAAAGGGAGTGTTTCTGGTGGAAAGGGCACTGTCATCTTATCTTTTTCTTTCTTGTTTCCATTTACCACTTTCTCATTTTATCCTTGTACAGTTGGGAGCCGGTCTGTGTTGTGTTGGTATATACTGGGTGTTCCTATTGATCCTGCTCCAATAGTACCCTCCCATACCTGCCTTTATACGCAACCCTGGTTTTCTCTTTTTATCATCGCGTTTGGGTTCATGACTCCCCATTTTTTCTTCCCCTCTCCCGTTTCCCTCTTACTTATTCCCATCCCCATTCCTTCCCCCTTTTTCTTTTCTTTTTTTTTTTTTTTT
>PDNB01000205.1:0-11292 GCA_002573585.1 Helicocarpus griseus UAMH5409
CAACGGGCCTGCGGGTTTAACTAACTGAGCCCATTTGGCCGCAACGGGTTTTTGGGCGCGGGCATGTTTTTCTTTCGGGTCGGGTCGGGTTTGGGGGCTCAGATGCCCGAAACAATAGGGCTTACGGGCCTGGGCTTTAACTGAAAACCCGCCCAAACGGGTTTTTTCGCGGGTCGGGTTAACAATAATGAGAAGGGATGCAGAGATGGCGGCCCGCAGGCGTCGGTCCCAGAAACACTCTATGCGACGGAACAAAAACCGACATATTGGAATACCTCATACTATAACTCCAATTTGACTCGTGAGATTCGGGGAGCATCAGAAGACAGTCTTCAGGAGTTAACTCGAAAACAGTGTAGAGCACCCGACCTGGGAGCACCAACAGCTATCCAATGTGTTCTAGAACATAGAGAAATAGGATTTGAAGGCGACCCTGGACCGATTATTGAGGAATTCAAACCCAAAGAAGTGGCCCTGGTTGTTTTGTGCAACAAAAAAGTGGTACTGGGCATCACTCCACCACAAGTGAGATCTGATCCCAGGCAAGACGAGCCTGACGATATGGGATCATCTTTGAAAGGGATGTTCATACGGGTACTTGCGGAACTAGGTCCTCCTGCGAAAGAAACGAAAGGAATTTTGATTGTTTCCAAAACCAAAACGGGGAAACTTGGTGACTCTTACGCTCAAAGGTATCTACTACCCAGGCTCAGAAATGCAGAAATATCAGCGCGCATACACGGTGTAGAGTTCGGGAAAGACAGTTCAGAGGCGCCAACAATTGAAATCAATGTTCGAAGAGGATTGGCGAGAGTGCACATCAATAATGAGATGGTAATGCATACCTAGGTAATTTCAAGTTATACTATCACTGAATCTTTTGTGTTTCTTCAGCTTTATGCTTCATGAATCAGCATTTTAATCTCTGGCATTCATGATGGCTACTAGTACTACTAAAACAATTGAGCGGCTATTGTTTATTTCTACTGACTTTGCATCTATTCATATCTTTAAGTTCTATATAATATAGTCAACCTTCAAATTCCTACTAATAGAAAACCAAAATTCAAGAGGTATATAAGATTATGCGTACTTTTAACTTCATCGTTCACAGAAACTTTAGACTTTAAAATGTACGAGGAAGAAGGATATCAATTTTGAAATAGTTCACTTTACTAACGAAACTTACTACGGTTGTCAGCATGGGAAGAAAGATTTCCTTGATATTTGAATAGAAGAGAAAGAGGAGGGATATGATTTATTGGTGCTGAGCTGCACGCTTGTAAAAATGATAACAGTTATCTGAACCTTCATGAATTGTAACCACTGCGTCAAAAAGAGTCAATGCTCCTGGACAGGGTCAGAATAGTGATTTCATACGTTTGAGTCAGTTCAAAAAGGAGTCTATCGGATCACAAAAGGGGCTCTTCCATGTAACTCTAGTAGCAATAGCGAAATTATCTCAATTCATTTGCTTACCTTATGCGTGCTAATTAATAAACGACTACAAGAATTCGAATTCCGATTAACTTCCTCCAAGTAGTCAAAAAAAAAACTTGAATTGTTACCTGCTCTGTACCTTGGAACTCTTAATTATGCTCCGAAAGGACTTAACGAAACTTAAACCCTCCGCGCCAAAAAGGATACTATGAAAGAACGGGGCTTCTAGGTTGCATGTTTGACAGGATCAATCCTTCTAAGAGGCTTCAAGTTCTTGAGACGTGGGAGATTCCAGTTAGAAGAAAGGCAGAGCCCGGAACATTAAAAGTAGCAATTTCCTTTTGACTGATATAACATACCCCGGTAGGCTACAATCATTGAATGGCACATCTCACAGCTATGCGACACTACCATCTAAATAGAAGGTATGTTCCTTCAGTAAATATCGCTTTATACTATCACAAATAAATTAAAAAAGCCGAAACACGTCAAAGCTAATAATAAGAAATATTAGAAACAATCTGACCTCCTCAACGAAAAGAATAAGAGTCCATAATGGTGTTACTTGTCTTCCTGTCTTTTTCAAAGACCTCCCCGACCACGCGCTTGAAAGGTCTCTACGTTTAACATATTCTGCTATTCAAAACTTGAATATTTGAAAATTTTGCAAACTTATCCTGAACTATCTCTGACAATGGTCCGTGGATCGGGGTACTATGAAGAAAGAACCCTACGGAGACGAACTGAACGAAACCAGAGACAGGAGGAAGATGAAATGAGCAGTCCATATATCTGCAGAACCTATGAGGAGCCAGCACCTGCACCCCGCGAGAATGCCATGGAGCATACTAGTATGCATACCCATTTCAAAATCCGAGTGACTTCAATATTCAGCAGACACCATCTTACTATTACGAATCCACTAGTCAGGCCTATTATCAGCCTTTTGGATCGCCGATGAATACAACTCATGATACGTTTCCAAACGCGCCCGTTTATTACGGGGAACAGGACTATGGCTATCCGAAAGCGTCAATTGCACAACCATTTCATGGGACCGAAGCACCACCGGCAAATTCGCATGCTCCATACTACAACTATTCCAACTACAGTTCGTACCCTAATGTCCCACAAGCGCAATGGATCAGTCAAGTGGAGTCGATGATGTAACATTTTACTCTGAACACGTCTCAGGAGACATCTTCGGCAAATTGAAATGCTTCAGATTATAGGTATGGCTTGAACCCAGGTCCTCCAGCAGAGATAGCGGTAGGCCCTTATCACAAATACACAGAATTACCGGGAAATGACCCCGAGGGCGTTCCAGCAAGAAGAAAAGTCGAGTATAGAGAATCCAGTGGCAGCCAAAGAGTGCCAGGCACAAGACAACGAGCTCCGCCTTGCAGGTCCCAGTATGAGAGTGAAGAACCATCAATAGAAACCCTACCCGCGCTGAATATTCATGTTAGATCTGCAGAAGCATCAGGACATCTTGATCCATGGCAGCCGCCCCCCGGGAGAGTGCCAGAACCTCCCAGCCACAGGCGGAAAAGATCAGAAACTTGGGAAGGCCCAGAGACCTGGAATGACTCAGAAACCTTGAATGAGCCAGAAGCCCGCGAAGGATCAACATACTGGGAAGGTTTCAGGATCCTAAGAGAGCCGGGGACCTTCGACAATCCAATACGCCTATTGTTCACGGACGAGCTGGGGAGGATTCACGAAGGAGTTGATTCGAGCCAGGTAGCCGTGGTATTACTAACGCGGGATTCCGCTCTTCTTTCTACTGTCCCGGGGCAACCTAAAAGGGTGGACTCAATGATGTGGAGTATAACAGAACAAGTTAGCAATATTGACAAAGAATATGGCATTGCATTAGTTGGGATTGTTCCCTCAAGCAAACTTGGTTATCCTAATTCCTTGCAATGTCGAGAGATTATGAGGGGCCATTTGGATGTGACAGGATATAATAATATCATAGTTCAAACAAGAGGGCACAGGTCTCTAGAAGTCAGAGGCAACAAACAGTATGTGGGAATACATATTGATGCTAAATTGGTAGTGGCCAGATCAGATGGTCCTCTTACACCACGGAGTTGGTATCTTCAGAAAGCAGGTTCAAATAACTATGATTTATAAGTGGGTTAGACATCATGAAAGGTTTCCATATGAGGTTGGGGAACGCTTTTTCTTCGTTTTCTTGTTTCTCTGATCTTCGTTTTCCTTTTTTCTTTTCTTTGCTTTTTATTTATTTATTTATTTATTTGCCCGGTATCGTTGAGCTAGTAGTTCTCCCTTGATTTTCCCGTAAAATTCGCTGAACTGGGACACGGGTTAGCAAGATGTGATAACTGAACCTGGTGATTGCAGGAGTACTATCTTTTAAAAAGAAACAATTCCGGTATTATTTTAGAAGTATAAGCGTTGGTTACGTTATTATTTCAGGTCTCGTTTGAAATATACTCTCGTCTTTGCTGGAAGGAAAGGGAAGGGTACTATTTGGATGACGTTGACGGCGAGTCGCGAGGGGAACTTCATGCTCCAGTCTCCACGTGGCAGGGTGGCTCGGGACGGTTAATGCAATTTTAGAAGAAAGTTAGCAGTGCTAGAGTATGGAGTAGAACCTTCGAATTTCACAATTGCCATTCTATTGATTGGAATAAGTTCAATGTTTACTAGTACTGCTACAATATTGTAAAGTATGAAGTACTAGTAGTATGTGGAGGGAGTTTTCTCCTGCTACTCATAGGAGTCATTATAGTTAAATGCTTCCACAGGGACACAAGAAATAAAATAATAATCACACAGATACGAGGTTCATATCGATGATCGATCCCCCGGCTTCTTAGTTGGGTGTGGGCCTGTGGCTGCTGCCAAGACCCACCAAGACAAAGCGCAACAACCTAAAACCAACCTCACTTCACCTCCCCTCACTCAACTCACAGCCCCCAACAACTGAGTGTTGCAACAGAAAGGTGGCCTTTTGTCAGATGTCAAAGGACACCATACTGTTCCATGAATAAAGAGACATGCTCTTTGCCATTGCAAGTTAACAGTGTCAGGAACATAACATCAAAGAGCAGTACCTCAATCTGGTCTGTGCTCCAGTGATCCACTCTTTTCTCGCTGGAGCAGCCACCAAAGGCGCGCAACTCGCTTGATTAAGACCCCAGATATTGTCCCTGTTGGCTTATCGTTGCCCCACGAAGAAAATGGCACCCACGGGGTTTATCGAGAAGTTGAAGAGCCTGTACAACAAAGACGGTACGTGTTGCTCATACCTGTCCTTTTGCGCGCCCATATTAGCTACTGAAATTAGTATCCATGCTCGGGCGATTCAGACCATCCCCGCGGATCATGTTGGTCTTTACCAATGTACTAACAAGCTTGCCTACTTTTAGAAAAGCCAGAGCCTGTGCTTTCAATATATACGGCTGTCGTTCTATCGGTATGTGCCTATATTTACCCTAGCTTCAATGACCTTGCTGTCCTTCTAAACTCCGGGATGCACACAATATTCTCGGAAGCCTCACCAAGCCACTTTGACGCCGTAGCCTATTCCATAACATGCTGAACAGCTAGTTAGCTTGGATTGCTGACTGTAACCTCAGGTAATCTTCACTCTGCTCTACGTCGTCCCGTTCTATGTCTCCCCCGCGACGAGGCCATCTCCTACACTAAGTAGGGATGCACCATCAGTGATAAAAGCTCGCATTAGAGCCGTTACGACGTCATGTTTCCTGTCCAGCCTGGGTGTTTTCTGCTTCTTCATTTACAAAGCCAACTATCCCCCCACAGAAGGCCTGCGATTGTTGGGGTGGTGGCCAATTGGGCCTTTGGAAATTGGCAGGAGCTTACTGCTTACAGCGCTTCTCTTCATGGGTCCGTTGTTTGAGTCGGGGATTGTTGAAGGAGAGTGGAGAGACTGGATTCGAGGAAGCCGAGTCGCACAAACTCTGGGAGGATGGATAGGCTGGAGAAACTTCGTTGCGGTAGGGGCATCCTTTACATGACAGCCGTGTTCTTGGGTTCCCATTCTAACGTTGCACAGGGCCCTATTACGGAAGAAGTTATTTTCCGCTCGATAATAATTCCGCTCCACTTACTGACCGAGCTATCCCCAACCCGCATTGTCTTCATTACACCGCTCTACTTTGGAATTGCCCACGTGCACCATTTCTACGAATTTAGGCTTACGCACCCACACACCAGCTTCGGCCCTTCTATCGCTAGAACTTTCTTCCAGTTTGGTTACACCACCATATTCGGTTGGTATGCGACGTTCCTATACCTTCGAACCGGCTCCCTTCCTGCAGTAATCATCGTCCATGCATTCTGCAACTACTGCGGCTTGCCTAGGTTATGGGGTCGTGTCGAGGCTCCCGAGTCCTCAATTCCGCCACTCACTAGAGGCAAAGAGGATCCGGATGCGGTGTCGACTTTTGTTGCTCACCAGCCGCTGAATATTTGGTGGACAATTGCCTACTATGCTATTTTGGTCGCAGGGGCCTTTGCTTTCTACTCTCAGCTGTGGCCGTTGACCGAGTCATCCCACGCACTGGCGTCTTTCGCGACTACAATTAGCTAGGAACTTGAAACACTTTGAAAGAGAGCATTTGGTGTACCCTTATGGTAACAGATGATGATTTTGTTCCCAACATTCCGTGCAGAACATTGCAGGGCGCGCTCTGATTACACAAGTGTGCTTTAGCGGGTTTTATTGTTACTGTTTTACATCGCAGTTGGGTGGACTTTTCATGTCATGAAGGATGCAGGTGGATGGTTTTTGTCGCATTATGAACCAGGATACAGCTTGCCTGGATAATTAGCTCCTTGGCTCTTTCTTAGGTATAGGCATTATGGTAGTAATGATTTAATATCTCTTAATGCAAATAATGTTATGGTATTCTCAGCCGGCTTGGCCGCCTACTTTGTCCTACTCTTGACTCTAGTGATAAGCTTGCCAACAGTATGTAGCGTGCAATAGTGTACGTATATCCGCATTGGCTTTTCTACAGCCTGAGTTTATCGGGCCGAGTGGAGCGGCCCGGTTCTACGAACAACTGATCACCGTTCGGAGAAGATTCTCGGACATAGCTATCTCCGAACCTTAAGTTCCTTAGCTCCAGCCAAACATGGCGGCAATACATCATCCGAACAACCAGACCTAGCCCGGAGCAATTTCCGCAAAGCTATATCAGCAAGTGGATGAATCTCTCCAAAATTTCGGCAGGGCCACCGTATAATATTTTGAATTGAATGCAATGCGCTTTAGACCAAGGAATTGACCTTAGACCCTGATTGTTTTCCCCCGTCTTCCACTCGCCGATATTCCCAAACCCATCCCACCGCAATCCGGGGATAGAGCTCGCAATGCCGCCTAGAAACAGCTTTTCATTCACCCTTCGTCATGCGGTCTCTGACTGCATGAGTACCATATGCCGTCGGACACCTCGCCACTCGAAACTCTCCCCCGTTCAACCTTGCATCCTAAGCAGAAGATCTTCCTCCGGTTCCTCCCGCCTATCCCGCCGCATCAACATACCCCCACCTTTCCCCGTAACCCCCGCCTGCCCGGAACCAACATGCACCTGCGCGCCCACGCCCAAAATGCCCGAGGGGCTGGAGATTGACTATGCGCGCGATCTGAATGGGACCATGGCGCCGTATGCGCAACAGCTGCTAATCTCGACGGGGCAGGGGGATTGGAGGAGTCGGATTGAGGAGGATGGAGTGGACAGTGGGTGGGGGATGCTGGGTAGAGGAGTAAAGGGGCTTGTGGGTAGGGGAGGAAGGTTCGCTGACGTGAGTATATCTTTTTGTGCCTGGGGATGAGAGGGGCATGCGAGGGAACCGGGGGAAGCGCTATTGAAACAAATGGAAGAGCTGCGCTAACCCCGCTTGGTTATTTGCGAAAACCAAACAGCCATACAACAATATCATGATAACGAATTCTTCCTTCTCCCCTTCGGAACCCGACAATACGCAAACGGCCTCCGCCCTCCTCTTCCCCTCCTTCCACTACCTCCCCACCATCCCCCTTGACCCCGCAAGTCTAGAAACCTTCGTCCACGCATTTCTGCTTCCCGCAGCCCTACATCCGGCCCACTCTGCCCTCCCCGCCTCCCAACAATCTACCATGACCCGCGACACCACTCTACAGTCCCCCGCTTCTTTCCCCGGTCTAACGCGCATCCAACACTCCCCCACAATCCTGATATGCGGACATGGCCACCGCGACCAACGCTGTGGGATTATGGGCCCTGTGCTGCGCGATGAGTTCCGACGGGTGTTGGGGATGAAGGGCCTGGGAGTTGGCGGGGATGATGGGAATGGAGCGGGAGTGATAGATGCGGTTGGAAAGGCGAATGTGGGGCTGATAAGCCATATTGGTGGACATAAGTATGCGGGGAATGTTATCATTTATTTACCACCGAAGACCCAAGAAGACGAAGGGAAGGGGTCCGGGGAGAAGAAAGATGAAGGTGGGCAGATGTCGTTGGCTGGGAAGGGGATCTGGTATGGACGGGTTGAGCCGAGACATGTTGAGGGGATTGTGGAGGAGACGGTGCTTGGGGGCAAGGTTGTTTCTGAGCTTTTCCGGGGTGGGGTTGGGGAGGGGGGTGAGGTTTTGAGGTTGTAAGATAAGTGATTTGGGTAAAAGGGGTCTTGGATATGTGATGGAGTATCTCGTCGTTGTACGATATGGGGTATAGATAAGCATATAGACATATAGATCTTGTGTCATTTTGGAAATTTGGGGAGTTACGGAATTCGAACTAGTTAGTCGTAACAAACGTTCAGTTGACAAGATGCAGATATGGATCTTTGCTTTGGCGAGTTGCTCATCGGTAGAGCCATGTTCGTTTGGAGAAAGGATTTTAGAAAGTCATCAATATGGACTCGGGATTGCTGGTTAACCTATATATTTAACTTGAACAATGTTTTCAAGAAGCTTCGCGCCAAAAAAAAAAAAAAAAAAAAAAAAAAAGGCGGCAAAATGGGATAGCTGACGTAGAAAAAGTGACAATAATATGACGAAGACGAAGAGATCATTCTAGTGGTACAAAAGATGACTGAAACCAAACAACCTTTCCATAACCAAGACCATAAACAGTTCATATCCCATTGAATCATCCCGTCCTCGCCCCGCAGTCTAGTTGATAGGAGGCAGCGGCTTCTTCGAATCGTAATTCTGAACAACCTGCCCCTTCGCGCTGCCGCGGATGGTATACTCCTGCGCACTACCGCACTTGTGCAAATGACCAATCTCCCTATGGCTCAACTCGATACCCCAACCAAGCTGATTCTTCTTATCCGAGTTATCCCAGTTGTACCGATCAAAGACATGTGCCTTCCACTCAAGCGACAAAGCGCCGTTTCTCGCTTTGTGAACCACTCCCGTGACAGCGTACGAGTACTCGCCAAGCGCATAGTACCAGTCGTAGTTATGCGGTTCATTCTTCGCGTCGTTCCACGCGTGCCAGACGGTCCATGGGCTGGTAAAGGCCAGGTCGACCCAGGGACCGATGAAGGTCTCCACACGCTGCTTGGCAGTCTTCTCAGCGAGATCATGAACGGCGTTCTTAAAAGCTGGAGTGGTCTTCATGATCTCGTCAACGTTGACGGACAAGTCCTTGCCGCTCTCCCCGAGATAGTGGTCCATGGCACGGGCGGATTGTGGCCAGCCCTTGGCTCTGAAGGCGAGCACGCCGCCTTGCAGGATGGCGTGGACTCTATAGTCATTGAAGCCGCAGAGGCCGTCCGAGTTGAATTCCCCGGAGCCATCACCAGGCCGTGGCTTTGGGTCTGGGGGTGGTCTGGGGATGCCTGCTGCCTGCCGCTTTTCTGTTATGGGAGAGGTGCAGGCGAGGGGAATGAGTGTGGCAAAGAGAAAGAGGAGAAGGTGATGGAGGGTTAGGGTGGCCATGTTGGTGCCAGCCTTGAGATGGAGAGTATTTCAGTATGGATATGAGATAATATTGGATTGTCTTCAGTAGTAAGGTTGTGGGTTTATCCTGATCAGAAATATCTGTATCAGGAAAACTTCTCTCCCTTTTATATCTAATTTCCAAGATCTAGGCTGCGATTTGATGCGCAGATCAGTGGTGGATCCCATCGTATTCTGCAGAGCACATATGGCTTGCAGAATCATATCCCTCCATAATGAGGATGTTTGACTTCGTATCCAGACCAACAATGTAAAGAGAATAGCAAAAGCAGAAAAGACTGCGCCTTCTCATAGAGGCGTAGGGAAGCCATAACCACACGAATATCCACAGTTATTGGTGACGCAAAGCACAAAATGGTAGGTTATTGTTATCCTTATATCGTATATGACTGCAAAAGCAATGCCGACGTGGCAGGGACTTCACGAGTAGTGTGTGATATCAGTCATCCTTTCCAGCAGGTTATTCGGGAAGCCAAACCTGTATTAAACCTAGCATTCTCCTGGTATGTAACATCATGTCCCCGGGCCGCACATGTTCTGGGGTCGGCAAACAAACATTCCCCAAGCCGCAACTTCAGCAAGAGCCATGTGGGAGCTTAAAAATAGAATCGCGTAAATGAGCATAAAAGCCAGTGAGATTACCAGACCACCACACTGTTGGGATAGTTGCAGGGGTGGTAACAAGCAGAGCAATTCGTCTTGGTCAGGCTCGTATACGAATGGCGATGAGGTTGATATAGCCGCAGACTAAGCCTCGCCAAGACTCGGCTCAGCCAGCCTGCGGATTAGTGTGTCCACAAAGGCAACAAAATGAACCGCATTGACATCAGATTGACATTCCATGTAAAGGACAGCCTGAGATACATGAGGAGTGAGCGGTCGCCAACATGGTCGAGATTCTAAACCAGCAAGTTCCGAAAGCCCCTTGAAGTCAGCTATCCCAACCCCAATATTACCAGTCGCTCAAGTGCTAACGCAAAATTAGTATAGTACAAGACCCCCCGGCAACTTGCATTGGTCATCATAGGTCAAGGGAACAAACAGGGCGGAAAATTAGTATCAAACATGAAGAAAGGGATTACTGTTAGAGAGTCATCCCATCAGAAATTGGTCATCAGCTACTACTGGACATGTATGGACATGGAAGGGTTGGCTTCTCGCGTCATCAGCTAGCGGTGTTCAAGAACCAGGGCCCTTAGATGCTTGTCGTCGTTAGCGCCTCTTTATCATGTCCCGAATCCCGATACTCTGCTGGGAGAGATAGCTGGTGATATCCGAATCGCAAATGACTAAGATGCAGCTTCACTTACTGTTGGTAAGCGCCGAGACCAACGCTTTTTCTTCTGACGAGAGGGCACTCGATCCCATATCTATCATGACACTTCGTTACTTTTGTGTGCTACTAGAAAGTCATGTTTTACTTGGCCGGGTTCTTTCGTCAAAACTCGAAACTGGAGTTTCCATGAATTGACCAAATCAGCGGCCCGAAGCCCTCCACAGCTCTAGGAAAATATGGAGCCAATCACTATATGCGAAGCGTATCCGTCTCGACCCTCCGAGTGCGGCTATTCCATTACATTACCATTCCATGGTGAAATCGATGTCTTTTACGGAAATCCCAATGTGGGTGCCCCTATTAGTGCGGTTTCTATCTAACATTGAATCTGGCATGTAGTTTTCGTCCATCCTACACACTTCTTTACTGCCCTACTCTCGATAACGCTTCCGGCTTCTACGCAAGTTGCAATGGCGGATTGTCTGCCTTTTTCTGGAACACAACTGCCAACCGTCAAATAACCAGGGACGGAAACGCCAATTTGGCCCTTTCTTTCTTTCTTTCTTTTTTTCTTCCTTTTTTTTTTTTTTTTTTTTTTTTTTTTTTTTTTTTTTTTTTTTTTTTT